>PVKE010006841.1:0-18197 GCA_004027555.1 Craseonycteris thonglongyai
TCTCTCTCTCTCTCTCTCTCTCTCTCTCTCTGTCAAAAATAAAAAAATAAATAAAAATATAATAAAAAAAATAAAATTGCTATTCTTCTTGTCTAAAGATAGATTGCTGAGTAGTTTTGATAATATGAATGGTTATTCAGTTTAGTGTTAAAATTTCTAAACTGGCATTTTCACATCTTTTACAGCTTTTTATTAAGCCTTTTGGGAATTATTTTTGCTTTAAAATTCCAATGTGTTTTATCTACGAGAATGCGTTTGAAAATGAATGACAAGTTTCTTCCCTCTGTTTCTTTAATATATACATATATTTTTAATTTTATCTCATTGAAATCAGTTTTAAAAAGTAGTTAGTTATTCCTAGGACATGATAAATAAAAAAAGAAATTGTCCTTTTTAAGTAAGAAACTATCAAAACATACTTCTAAAAGAAAAACTTCTGCTTTGTTAATCCTTTGAAAACATGAAATTATGTCATATATGTTCATACTTTGTGTAAAGATGGAATTTATTTATTTTCATAAATATCTTTTAGAAATATTTTTAATTATTTCCATTTTATAAAATTTGGCACTAGAATAATGAGATTGTCATAATAGAGATCAGGCTTTTAAACAATGACTATTGATTATTAACTATTTTTCAAACCAAATGTTGAAAATGTTTTGCTAAAATTTAGTGACATAGAAACCAGTTTCATAATTTTCTGATGCAATTCCTCTTACTATGGGTGTGAACTCAATTTGGTATTAGGTGTGGCCAGCCTATTCTGTTCAAAGATAATTGTTATTTTTAGTAATACCTAAAATACTGATGAGTCCTGAAATGGGAAAGCCTCAAAGGAAAATGAACGTGTTTGGGATACATTACGGTAAATATTTAGTTTGTTTTAACAGAGTTTGAAAACAATATATCTGTGAATAAGAGTTTTCATATTCCTATTTATGGGGATATTTGTTCTTTCCCTTCCATTATACTTGAATTCATAACCATATTAAAAACATTTTGTAGTTAATTCTAGATAATCTTGGGAGAAGATTTACGTAATTTTAAGATGAACAGTTGCTTGAGTACGAGCCAGTTTTGGGAGTATAGTTTGGATCTAAACTCTCCAAAAATTTAGCTGAGTTTAATGGCTTCACATACCTATAAACTTACTTCATGAGAAGAGAAGGCACAGCCTTGGAACTAGGCCCCTGGGATGGATGAGAAGAAAGAGAGGCTCTTCTCATTTGGCCCCTAGAGACTAACAACCAGCATTAAAGAGTGAATGAATTGAAAATTCCTAAACTTTCTTGCAGGGCTGAGTAGGACAGAGTGCTCAAATAAAAGCTAATTATCAAATCAGTAAAACTGGCCACTGATAAAAATTTGCCATTTCATCTTGATAGTGCTCTTTTATTTCTTATGGTCACCATCCTTCTCACAAATTTGCATGATTTGTCAATATTTAACTGCAATGCGCTACATATTTGTCTCCTAGAAACAAAAGACTTTAAAATTCATGAGCAAGAGAAACTGTTTCCTCTTGGTCTCACCAGAACATATCACAATACTCATGCAACAGGAAAGAGTAAACATCTATTAAATACATGAATACTGATTACTGATTTGTTGAATGAAAGAACAAATTTACTACCTTCAATGAAAGCAGCTTGGTGAAATAGTGGAGATGTTACATTAATTACATAAAGTAGTTTGAAATTCAGTATTTCATAAGAATCAATATTAATTTTTAATGACTAAAATTATATTAAATCATGATTTCCCCTAGTACCACTGAGTAAAATGATATATTCTGTTATCATAGTGGTCTGACTTTCCAGTGGTTTCTATAACTATGCTGTCTCTGTAGTCTGGCTATGTGATGAGTTCTGCAATGGTAACAACTTCATAATAATGATAAAAAATGAATTTAAGTTTTGGTGAAGATGTAAGGAGAAGATGCTAAAAAAAGACATATACTACCCTACCTCGTTGGAAAACTAACAAAGCAACTATTTAATATATTTTTTAAGTATTCTTTCTTTTTTATGTTTTATTTTTTGAAGTTCAGTGACCCAATAAGGGTAACACCCCTACTATGTATTGGTACAAGGATGTAACTCAAGCCTGACTCAGACAGTCTTATCTGTTCTGCCATGTGTTTAGTATTTCCCACAACAGTGTTGAAGACCATCATTTATAATTTTTGTACATATATTTTATCTTCAGATCTAGTTTTCTGTCTTCTGTTCCACACTTTTGCAAATCTTCACTAAAAAAAGAATTACAGCCAGATGTGTACTAGCTTTATCCACTTCATAAGGTATATAAATGTCTAATCACTATGTTGTACACCTGAAACTAATATAATATTTTATGTCATCTATAATTGATAATAAATTTAAATAAATAAAAAATATTGATAAAAAAATTATAGCATTAGATTTTTGTAGACCAGGTTGGTCTGACAGCTGTTTAACACTGCTTTTCTAGTTTTATTGGATTCATCAAAATTACTATCCTTTCTTTTCTCTTATTACCATAGAATAGCAGTTGTTTTGTGAGTGTGGATACAAAACTTAGATTGTTGAAACAGATTAAACTTTTAAAATTTACATTAACTAATTTTTGAGGTTCCAAAAAATTATTTTCCAAACAAATGATAGCCTGGATAGAAAAACAACAACATGTATCTTTGTGTTGTTTTAATGAGCTGGTACATGTTGTTCCTAACAACTATAAAGCTTCTCCAAATTATTATTTTGATCTGCATTTATCATTTAATAGAACCTCTCTTTGTGGATTATTCTAATTTGCCTTAATAAAGTAATCAGCACCTAGAGTCTTTATCCTTTATACTGAGCCTGGGTTGTATGTGATTCTAAGGTATTACTGTGCAAAGAATACCTACCACTTAGACTTATTTCCCTTCCTATTCTGTAGGATGCAGCCTTGTCATAGGTTTATGTTTTCATGATAGATGCCATGGCCATACAAATGGAGTGCAAATCACAGATGGCTGCACCTTGTCACCCATATATAGGACACTCTGGCAGGAACAGCTAATTGACCAAAACTTGTGATCACTTTCACAGTAAAGAGATGCTATTGTGTATCAAATGGCTTTCATGAAAGCATATGAAAGTGTAAAACTCACAGGTAAAGACAAATATATAGTCAGATACAGAATATTGTAATATTGTAAAGGTAGTATATAAATCACTTTTGGTATTATTATAAAAGTTAAAGACAAAAGCATAAGGAAACCACAAATTTTGTTATGGAATATACAGTATAAAACATGTAAATTGTTACAACAATTACATAACATGTGGAAGGAAGTAAACGTTTAGGTTGTATATATGATTAAAGTTGTTTTCAGCTTAAAAGAGACTGTTAAATTTTATGTAAGCCTCATACTAACCACAAAGAATATACCTATAAATGATACACAGAAGGATTCAAAATATAACACTACAAAAATAGAAGAAACATCTATGACAACATAGTGGAAAGAAGTATAAAAATCATGATAAAATACACTTCACAAAATGACAATAATAAGCAATTCCTTATCAGTAATTATATGTGAATAGGTTTAACTTCCTAATCAAAATATATCCAGTGGCTGAATGAATAATACAACAAGAACTAATTTCATGTTTTCTAAATAAGACTCACTTTATTTTATTTTTATGTTAGTTTCAGGTGTACAGAGCAACATAGTAATTAGACATGTATCTTCCTCACAAAATGGTAACCCCAATAAGTCTACTACCCAACCAACACTGTACATAATTATTGCAATATTATTGACCATATTCCCTTTGCTGCATATATCCTGAGACTTATTTGTATTGTTTTTGACAGAGAGAGACAGAGAGAAGGGGGAGGGCTCAGAGCAGTCTCCATAGTTGTACATCATTGGTTTTTCCACATAGTTTCATTCTACAGGTGGGTGTGGGGCTGCACAGGGCAGAAAGTAGGCTGGGGTCTCACCCCGGTGAGAACTGAACTGGGGGCACTCCCTAGTTCAGCATGTGGGTCCACATGGGCTGGGGTCGGGATTCGATCCTCGGTCCCTGGACTGCAAAGTGAGCACTTAACCCACTGAGCCATCCTGGCTTCCCGAGACTACTTTTTAAAATTATAGTTGACATTCAATATTATTTTATATTAGTTTCATGTGTACGGCATAGTGCTTAGACATTTAGAAAATTTATGAAGTGATTCCCTAGATAAGTCTAGTATTCATCTAAAACTATACATAGCTACTGTAATATGTATATTCCACATACTATACTTTATAGCCCCATGACTATTTTCTAACTACCACTTTGTGCTTCTTAATTCTCTCACAATTTTTACCCAGCCCCTGAACGCTCTCCCATTTGCTGGTCATCAGTTTGTTCTCTACATTTATGAGTCTGTTTCTGTTTTGTTTTTTACTTTATTTTGTTTTTTAGAGTCCACATACAAATGAGATTATATGGTATTTGTCTTTCTCAGTCTCATTTTACTCATTTACTCATTTTACTTTAACATAATATCCTTTAGGTCTATTTTGATTGTTGGAAATGGTAAGATTTTATTATTTTTTATTATGTCAGAGTAATACTTCATTGTATATATGTACCACTTATTTTTTATCCAATCATTTATTGATAGAAATTTTAGTTGTTTCCATATCTTGGCTATTGTAAATAGCACTGTAGTAAACACTGAGGTGCATACGTCTTTTCAAGTTAATGTTTTAAATTTCTTTGGATAATACCCAGGAGTAGAATTGTTGGGTCATAAGATACCCGTATTTTGCGGCGTATAAGACGACCGGGCATATAAGACGACCCCCTAGTTTTACAGTTAAAACATAGGTTTAGGCCTATATTCGCTGTATAAGACTACCCCCCACTTCTGAGGCTGTAGTCTTATACAGTGAATATCGGCCTAAACCTATGTTTTAACTGTAAAATTAGGGGGTCGTCTTATACACCCGGTCGTCTTATACGCCGGAAAATACGGTAGTTCTGTTTTTCATTTTTTGAGAAACTGCCATACTGTTTTTCATAGTAGTTGCACCAATTTGTAATACACCAACAGTGAGTGCACAAGGGCTTTTTTATTCTCCATGTCCTGGCCTACACTTGTTGTTTGTTCATTTATTGATGATGGGCATTCTGACAGGTGTGAGGTGATGTAGCCATTTTGAATAAGAAATTAGGAAATTAAGTATATCTGTTTTATATTTGCTTCATCCTCAGATGCTTTAACTGTTTTATATTATTGAAAAGTAAATAAATCTCTTTCACCAAAATGAAAATTGAGTATATTTGAGTATTTTACATGTATAGAACAGTATTTAGTGCTTTATTTTTTCATTTAAATTAAACTCTCTAAAATCTATTTAATGGTTTTCAAAAACTTTGTTCTATGATATTCTTTTTGTTCATTAATCTGCAGTTGCTTCAATGGTTGTACCATAATGATTATACTTTATATAGGCTTTTTGTCAAAGATGAAGGAGATAAAATGAGTGAATGAATAAGAAAATAAATATTAAAGTTTTACCTGTGCCATTCAAAGAAGATATTCTTTTATTTTTATGCAAGTATCAAAATTTGTTTTCTTTAAATATGAGTCATAAATACATTTGTCAAATGAAAACGCACAATTAAAATAATGAATTATTTAATGATCACTTCTGTAAAGAAGTGATGCAATGACAAAATTAAGAGATTATAAGTATTGTACAGACAAGAAAACCCCAATTTTAAGAGTAAGACTTACAATCCAAAATATTTGCCTGTAAGGAGTAAAATATAAATTGGATTAGCATGAGATTTATATATATAAAATATGGATTAATCCATATGCTAGGGATTGTATTTGTCAGAGTTTTTCAGATAACAGAACCAATAAGGTATACATATCTTCTGTTCTATATATATCAGGGGTGTCAAAATTTTGGCATTTATGGTCATATAAAAAGCAAACAAATTTCATAATGTTTTAAGAAAATTTGCAAATTTGTGTTGAGCTACATTCAAAGCTGTCTTGGGCTACATGTGGCCCATGGACTGCAGGTTGGAAAAACTTGATATATATTAATGTCCTACCAGTTGACAATGATCTATCTATCTACATCTATGTATCTATCATCTATCAGCTATTTACCTATCTGTCATTTTTCTATCAGCTATTGTCATCTATTTGTCATCTTCTATTTGTCTATCGTCCATTTATCTAGCTAGCTATCAATTATTTAACTATCATATATCTATCTCTCATCTATTTATACATCTATTATCTATTTATCTATCATCTATTATCTATCAGTAAAAAAATAAGGAAATATAGAAATTAGCTTGTGCAGTTATGGAGAATGAGAAGTTCCATAATCTGTCATCAGCAAACCAGAGAACCAGAAAAACCAATGGTGTAATTCAGTCTACATCTGAAGAACTGAGAACTAGGGGACCTGATGGTGTAAATTTATACCAGGGTTCCAAAATCAAAAACCAATTTCATCGATACCAAAGGGCATGAGAAAATAAAAGTCCGAGTTCAAATAGAGAAAACACTTTTTCCCTTTCTTCATTTTGTTCTTGATTGTTTGATGCCCATTCATATTAGAGAGGCCTTTCTCCTTTAATCAACCTATGAATTTAAATGTGAACTGTTTCTGAAGACTGGCCACACACCAAAATAGTATTTCATCAGCTATTGGGGCATCTTTTAGCCTGGTCAAGGTGACACATAAAATTAACCACCTTAAGTACACATGTCATCAATGTGGCATCTATATGCATTGTTTAAACCATAATTTCCAAATAAAGATAATGTTAAGATCATAATTCCACCTAACAATTATCTTATGCACAATTAAAAACACACAAATTTATTACACAGAAGAATCGTTGAAGTTCTTGAGTGATGTTTACTCTTCTACTGATAAAACTTAAATAAGATGGTGTACAATTAACAATATTTAAATATTGATATACAATCATGCATCTTATATTACAGTTCCGTTCCTTTTTTTGTAGCTGATCACATGGTTATAGCTGAAGCTTACAACTACTTTAGACTACTAATCCTGTATTTTCTTTCTTTTCAGCAAGCTCCTCAATTGGTGTGATTCTTTACCCAGCATGGTGATTCAAACATTTATTCCTGAAGGATCTGAGCCACAAGTAATTTTACCTGAATTAGGTTATTATTTTTTCCCATTGACCTTTATTACAGGATAATAATACTAAGAGTTGTTCTAAGGGCTCTGCAGTATTTCAGACATACTTTTTTATGTTCATTGTGCAATAGTCATCCAAATTCTCCTTCATCATCAGGACCAATCACCTCAGCCAACACTATGTTATTGCCTGTTGATTCAGAGGTATGAGGAGTCTCAAGTGACCAGATAGCAATCTCAACTTCCAATTCAATGGAATAATTGTTGTTTCTTCTTGTAAGATCATTCCTCTGTCTGAATGTAAGGTTTCTAGGTCATCAAAACATACATAAAGTCATGGGGACAGGAAGCAAATATTTTGCTAGCAAGTCGCTAGTGGTAATAGTAGTGGCACAACTCATTTTCAAACCTTAACTCATGAGCCCATCAATACTGGCTATTGAAGAAATAGAACCGTGTATTGAATACTGACTCAGAGTAAATAGAGAGAACCTTGCCTCAGCCCTGCAAAGTGTTGCCACACAGCAGGCTAGTAATATGTCTGAGTTTTCAAAATGCCATTCTACCATTCATTGTAAGCCAGCTCCTTCAAGATGTTAAGAAACATAGTAAGACCTGTAGTAAATTCCATGGGAATGAGAACATTGCACCTTTTTCTTTCCCTGCCATGAGCCGAATTTCTTGAGCTGAAGCAGTGTTGTGTACAATATCATGACAGCTGAGAAGTCATTCTAAAAGTCCAAAGATGATAGTAGTGGCAGAAGCACCGCACATAGGAAAAGCCAATTCATATCCAAAGTAAGTATCTATTCTAATAAGAATAAAAAAAAAATGCCCTTTATGTAATAAAAGAGGCTCAATGTCATCAACTGGCCATCAGCTAGCTGGTTGAATGTACAATATTAAGGGCTCAATTTTGGTCTCTGTTGCTGACAGATCAGGCACTCAGTGGTGGCCATAGACAGGACAGCCTTGCTGAATAGAATTCTATATGGTTGAGCTTATGTAAAACCTCCATCCCTACCACCATGAATTTGTTCCTAAACATGTTGTGCAATGACACTGTGGTTGGGAGTGGAGACTGGTATCTACCAAATGGATCATTGTACGAAAATTATTTTCTTCTGAGGTCACTGCTTTTTCTTTCTTTCTTCCTTTCTTCCTTTCTTTCTTTCTTCCTTTCTTTTTTTATTTTTGTGAGCATTCACATGCAACACAAATATCTTGTTTTCTTTGTCCATTCAGAAAGGTCAAATGAAAAAAAAATCTAACTGGAATCCCAGAAACAGAAAGTCATGGCCCCTCAATCAATTCTCATCCTTGAGCTAGTTTATGTACCCAGTTTATATTACCCTTGAGGAAGTACCATGGTATACCACTGAAATTTGATGCTGTTAGTCTGCCAGCCTACATGCCTCTTCTCAAAATTTCTTTGTCACGTGTCCAATTATGTTCCTCCAAGTCCCTGACCATTCTCAAAATCGTTGGCTACAGACCACATGAAGCAGTATACAATTGATTGTATGTCTAGCCAGTTATTCTTCCTAGCAAAGTTAATAATCAGTTGCACTTACCAGAGTTTTGCCTACTGGGAGGATTTTCCTTCCCTATTGTTCTTCCAAGATGCCCCTAAAAGGGGCAGCAGTACTAAAGCTGTCCTCTTTTGAGTGGTGCCTGCATATCATGCAGAACCATTTGTAAAAGAGATCCAAGTCTCTCTTCTGTGAACTAATGTTAGGAATCTTCTCATAGGGTTGTACATGCAGGCTGGGAGACAGAAGGCAGTGTAGCAGGAATGGAGATGATGGACATTTGAGCCACTTCTTCACATAACTCAGTTGAGCAATCTTCAGGGCCTGCTTGGGCTCCATCACATACATACTGCTTTTATTGGATGACAGAGTGCTGCTGGGCATGTGCAACTTTATGGCTTAGTGGGTCAAATAACACACAGTTTGGAATGGGCAGTTCATGTTGCATGGTAATACAGTGGCCATTGACCAAGCATTCAGTCTCTACTAAGGCTGAGAGCAGCTCATGAGCTGTTTCTCCAAAGGGGAGTAATTATATAAAGGTGAAGGTTGGGGATTGCTTCAAATTCCTAAGGGCCTGCACTGCAATACCTGCAAGTGCCTGCCGATGCCTCAACACAGCATCTTTATAGGCCAGGGATACTTTGAATGCCATTGGACCTGATGGAACATTTAGTCAATTAGCTTGGGCAGCAGCCTGAACCACTTTTGTTCTAGATGTCACTCAAAACTAGCAACTTTTTGGTTCATTCAATAAACAGGAAGGATTAACACACCCACAGAGAAATTATGTTGCCTTTCCAAGCCAAAGAGGCCCCTCAGGCATTGTGATTTCTTCCTGGTTGTAGGAAGAGCCATATGAAACAAATATATTTTACCTTAGAGTGAATATCTCAATTTGCCCCATTGGAGCCCTGTGAATTTCACTGGGGTAGAAGGCCACAGAATAATAGTTTGGTTTATTTTCCACTCAATGCATGCACATATATTACCAATATTTGTAGCGTAATTGATATATTTTGCTCAGCAATTCCAATTAATATAATGTCATCAATGTATTGGAATAGTGTAATGTCTTCTGGAAAGAAAAAAACGAACAAGATACTTGAGAATTAAATTACAACATTAGGATGGAGAGTTGCTATACCACAGAGGTAGAAAAATTAAGGTGTCTTGGTAGCTTTGTCAGTTGAAAATGAACTACTGGTATTGATCCTTATGAACAGGGATTGAGTAAAAATATATTTGCCAGATCAATAGCTCCCTACCAGGTACCAAGGAATGTGTTAATTTCCTAAAGCAGTGAAATCACATCTGGTTTATCAGCTGTAATTACAGTTATCATTTGATTAAAGCTATAACCCATTGTCATTCTCTAAGATTCATTTGTCTTCTGCACAGACCAAATAGGAGAGTTGAATGACAATGTCATGGGACTTAACATCTGTGCATCATTTGACTGTCTGAAGTGGCTCTAATCTCTAAAATCTCTCCAGGAACACAGTATTACTTTTGGTTTATTATTTCTAGTGTCTTCCACTTAGTCATTGCCACCATAATAACCATCATTCTACAGATCAAGGAACTAATGCAGGGTTTTGCCAAATGCTGAATATATCTATTTCAATTTTTTATTCTAAACCTGGGTAAATAACCAGAGGATAATTTCAGTGACCCACAGCCCACTGAGACAAATCCGAGCTAAAACTTTATAGATCACGTCTATAAGCCTCTACTTTGGAGGACCATAAATAGGTTTTGGGTCATTGTGATGTCTTGGAATCGATGTCAGTTCAGAGCCATGTCTATTTGTTCCTGAAAATTCAGATTATATCATTTTTTCTCCAAGTACAGTTATCTTGGTAAAAGGTCATATGTCCTTTTGAGGAAGGCTGGAAGAAAGATTAACAGCATAAATTCTCAGTGGTGTACTCTGATCGTTCCTCAAGGAAACTTGGCCTCCCCTTCTTTCAAGGGACTCTAGATCTGTAAACTAACTCAAGGGTAGGAATTGATGGAGGGACTATAAGTTTCTGTTTCTACTATTCAATGTAGACTTTGTTCAAATTACATAAAATTTTTCTGTGTAAAGATCAAGTAAGAATTTAGTTGGCTTTCTATATTTTTTACTTCTTAGGAATACTGTGATTAACTAACACCACAGGCCTATTCATGTCAAACTATTTTGTTTGAAGTTTTAACTATGCTGTCTCCTACTGCAACCACCCCAAATTGCCAATGACATTATAATGTCACTACTTGGCCCTCACCACCCTATATTGCATTTAGGTTTTTCAGTTTACTGGCTGTATTCTCGCTGAAAGGTATGGCTTATACAGAGCGATGGATCATAGAGCTTTTCAGGACTCAGGGTTGGCCATTATCATCTCTTCTCACAGTACAAGGTTAACTCCCTTAGAACAAACTTGTCCAACCCACAGCCCACAGGCTGTATGCAGCTCAGGATGGCTTTGAATGTGACCCAATCAAATTTGTAAACTTTCTTAAAACATTATGAGATTTTAAAAATTATATATATATATATATATATATATTTTTTTTTTTCTTAGTTCATCAGCCATTATTAGTGTCAGTGTATTTTATGTGTGGCCCAAGACAATTCTTTTTATTCTAATGTGGCCTAGGGAAGCCAAAAGGTTAGACACCCCTGCCTTAGAAGAAAGGTGATATCACTGGGTTTGGAATGTCATTACCACTCAAAGTAGAGAGACCAACACTATGAGAAGCTCTTCTAACTAGCCTCATTTTTTTTTTTTTTTTTGGCAAGCAAGATACTCTTTCTTTCTCCTTCCTTCCTTCCTTCCTTTCTTCTTTACTTGTTTTCTTCCTTCTCATCCTTTGTTGTTCTATTCTCTTCTTTTTTCTTTCTGTTTCTTTCTTGCTTTCTTCTTCCTTTATCATTTCTTCTTTTTTCCTTTCTTTCTTCTTCCTTTCTTCCTTTCTTCGTTTCTTCCATTCTTCCTTTTTTCCTTCTTTTCTTCTTTCTTTTTCTCTCTTTTTGAAAGCTAATTGCAGCTTTTATTTTTATCAAAGTACAATGAACATATAACATTATATTTGCTTAACCAGGCTCTAAGTGTTAGAGTGACTTAAAGCTCACTTCTTAGCTTTCTTCTTTTTACCTCAACACTAATTCCCATTGATGATTTAATTTTGTCTCAAAGTTAAAATTCCCACTTTGATGTGCATAAAGCACAGTTGATTTAAAAAAAAAAAAGCATTTGGGAAGCTGGGATGGCTCAGCGGGTTAAGCGCTCGCTTTGAAGCCCCAGGGACCGAGGATCGAATCCCGGCCCCGGCCCATGTGGACCCACATGCTGAACTGGGGTGTGCCCCCAGTTCAGTTCTTTCCGGGACCTATGTGGGAGGCTCCGGGCCCAGTTTCTGCCCTGCGCAGCCCTGTGCCCACCTGTGGAGTGAAACTATATGGAAAACTAATGCTGTCAACTATGGAGACTGCTCTGGGCCCTCCCCTTTCTCTCTGTCTCTCTCTGTCTCTGTTTCTTTTTGTCAAAAATTAATAAAATAAATCTTAAAAATAAAAAATAAGCATCTGCCCTTGTCCTACATTATTAACTTATATTTCCAACATACTTGTATGCTTCTCCAAGTGTTCTTAGTTCAGTTGATGAACAATCCATCTTTCTAGTTGCTTAGGCTATAAACCTTAAATTATTCTTGACTTTTCTTATTCTTTCAAATCCCCCATGTCATCACAATATCTGAAATGTGACTATGTCTCGTCACCTCCATTTGTGTTGTTCACTTGCATAACCCAAAGACCTAGAGGAGCACCTGGCACATAATAAGTACCCTTTAATAAATAGTTTGGAAGGATGCTAGGATGGCTCAGCGGGTTAAGCACTTGCTTTGCAGCCCCGGATCCCTAGGATCGAATCCCAGAGCCGGTCCATGCAGACCCATATGCTGAACTGGGATGTGCCTCCAGTTCTTACCAGGGCCTATGTGGGAGGCTCCCAGCCCAGTTTCTGCCCTGTGTGGCCACACACCCACCTGTGGAGTGAAACTATATGGAAAATTAATGCTGTCAACTATGGAGATTGCTCTGGGCCCTCCCCTTTTCTCTCTGTCTCTCCCTCTGTCAAAAAAAAAAAACAAAAAAAAAAACCAATAAAAATAAATATTTTAAAATATATAAAAAAAATAGTTTGTGAATGAATAGATAAATGAAATTTAAAAATAAATAAGTAAATTTGGAAAGGTTTCAGAAAAGGCATACAAACAGAGATTTTTATGCTTCCTCAGGTAAGTGTGAGCAAACAAAACATATGTTGGTCAAAGTTTATTTAGGGAGGAAGGCAAAGGAGAAGTGGTAGGTAAATTTGAATAAGTTAAGATCACTTTGTGAAACGTCTTATGATAATGAGGATTATGAATTTTAGCTTATGCATATCATAATAGTCCTTGAAATTTGTAAGGAAGGCTTTTAGCGATTCTAGAAATTAAATCAGAAAAGCATCATATAACCAAAATATTGAAATTATAAAAATAAATAATCCCATTTCAAAAGGGGACATTGTATTTCGGCAACCTTATAGAATACTGCTTGTTAAAATATTTAAAATGTCAGCTGGTTCTTAAATTTTTATTAATTAGAAACAATGCCAAACTCTTTTATTTTTGCCTCACAGTCATCCTAATTAAAAAATCTTCAATGTTCACTTTAAAGTCAGTTTTCTAGGGCTCGTCCAAGGGATGCCAGCAAAAAGTTATAAAGAGATAGCAATAAACACTACAGGTTTTTAAGTATTAATATTTCTGGAAAGTTGAGGGTAGCACTTTTAAAATCTGGTGATTCCATTGTCAAATATTAAACATACAAAATTAGATCTTATTTCTGTCTTGTAAATGCAACAACCTTAAATCGTTTTTCAGTCACTTATTAAAGAAATAAATTCTGTAGAACATTCAGCCTAAAAATATGTGTTGAGTACTGTGGAAAACACAAGTAAGTATGGAATTACTTGACCGTGTACGATATGAACATAGAGATAACTACAGTTTGTTTGTCTTTATTTCCTTAACAGTTTTTGGCACATGTAGATACTCCAAAAATAAACATCAAAATCTCTGAAAATTTAGTGGATACATTAAGGCACGCACCTGCAAAAAGTGATTGAAATTCTATTATTTATAATTAGTTTCTCATATTTGAATGGCACTTATTATACAACTTTTCTAAGTATTTTCCCAAATGATCTCATTTGATTTTAACAACTGCAAGAATAGAATGCTTAAAAAAAAAACTAATTAGGATACCTTAATTGGTATGTTCAAACTTATATAGCAGAGCCACTAAAACTTAAACCGATACCCTTTCCCATAAAATTATCATATTTTCTGTATGATATATTTATATTATAAAACATTTGAACTGAAAAAATGCAAACACATTCACTGTGTCACTGTTTTCAAATATAGATTTTGCTCATACTGGTAAAGCAATTCAATAGGAATACCTACATCAGTTTTGCCAGTAAAAATGATTATCTCATATATTTTTTACTATTTCCTTAGCATATCTTTAGATATCATTGTATGAGATATGAAGTTAAAAGTACAGACTTTTTTGAGTAATTTGTTTCCAGATAGTTTTCCTTTTCTAGATCCAAGTAGCATATGACTGGAAAAAAATAGAGATAACTAACTTTGCCTTCATATTCTGAATAATTATTTAAATTACCTACTTTTTAAAGACAGTCAGCTACTAATGTATATTGATAGCATATTTCTTAGACTTTTAATTACCTTATTGTTTCCTACAAAATTCCTATGAGAGTGGTACTAGCATATTCTATTATGTTGATAAAGATATTTAGCCTCAGAAAATTCAAGTAACTTTTTCAAGGTGAGTATCAAAACAAAGACTGGAATAGAGGCAATTTGATTACAAAGCCCTCCTTTTAATTTTATTCTTACCTGAATGCTTTGGGTTGCATGTGCCTTCCAAGCATGTACAAACATAAATGTTGTAGTTAATTTTTTTTCTACATTTTCTTCTTTCTTGCTTTGTCTGACAGATTATTTGTTTCCCAAATGTGTATATGTACATAAATATATGCATGTCCAGATTATATATTTATACTGTAATGTATTATATAATATATATATATATACATATATTCTCTATCCTCAGAACCCTACCCCAATTTATTATCAATCTTAGATAAGAAAAAGAAGAAAATAACTTCTATAGCAGTTCTGTAGCTCCAACAATGAAACAATAAAAATGCTCCTCCTGATTGTACTTTGCTGGGTTGCATTTTCTAAGTGGATTCGATCTGGCAATGAATTCCCTGCTTCAGTCATTATTCACATTTTAAAAAGACACACACTTGCTGTGTATGTACACTATCATTGCAATGTGTGACTAAACACCAGTTTCAACCTTCTAATACTGAGTCTATGCAATCTCATACAAAATACTCTTAGGCAATGGAATTGATGTTCAACAGTAGCAGTAGGTATTAGAACTCAAAGGTTTGTTTCAAATCAACAGACTGAAATACTTGGGATAAAGCTACATATGCAAAACAGACTACATATATTATAGCGGGGAAATTTAATTAAAGTTAAGTTCAGAGGTAGGAACTGAACAAAATTGATAGACTATAGATACATCAGAAAATTGAGATAGAATATGGAGAATGTAGCTGATAACAATGCACCTGACTGTATTGAGGAATTTACAAAGGCATATTTTTACATAAGCAGTTAGAAACTGTGATATAAGCAGGAATCATGAGAAAGAAAGGCGGAGAGAAATGAGAAGGTAGTGCTGAGATGATAATTTATGACACCAAAACTTCATGTTTAGAGATAAAAATGGTATTCTTTCTAATCAGTCTGGGTCAAAGTAGTCAATTAAAAATGTATATGGTCAAAGCTTGGAACAAGTGGGAATGCAGAATTGGAATGAGAATAATATCTCATTTTCACAACCTCAAAAAGCCATAGCTATCAGAAAGTGTTCTAATCACTTAATGAATATTTAAGGAATGTTTCGTACAGAGAAGAATAAACATTTGGGATTTGTATTAGTTAGGATTCTTCAGAAAAAGAAAAACATATAATACGATATACGCACACACATATGCACACACATGTATATATGATGTATGTATACATACATCATACACACATACAGCAGGTGATCATGGAAGTTGGCAAGCCCAAAATCTGCAGGTTAGGCCACTAGGTTAGAGGCTCAGAAAAGAGTCAATGTTTAAGTCCAAAAGCCAGCAGGCTGGAGACTCAGTTAAAAATTGATGTTGCAATTCAAATCTGAAGGCCATCTGCTACAGAAGTCCCTCTTACTTGGAGGGGAGGTAAGTTGTTTTGTTTTATTTTAATTTAGGCCTTGAACTAATTGAATGATGTCCACCCACATAAGGGAAAACAATCTCCTTTATTCCAGTCCACCAATTTAAATGTCAATTTCATTCAAAAACATATTTACAGAAACATTCAGAATAATGTTTGACCACATATGTGAACACCAAGGCCCAGACAAGTAAAAATTTCAAATGAACCATCACATGAGTTAAAAGAGCTCAGTTATAATTTTTGAGTACAAAGTATATTATAATTCAATAATATTATAGAAACAGTTCCTTTGACTATAAAATGGGAGAAACTAATACTTTCTTTAATACCAGTAGTACTGTTGGAAAGAAAAATGGTGCTAATAAATGTAAATATTTTTACCACAATATCTAGTACATATTGGTATTCAATAAATACCAAAATTCAATAAATAGTAGACTCATTAATTAATAACATCTCAAGTCTGTCCTTTGCCTGGATGCATTTTCTTGGGTCATTTTCCAGAATGTAAACTTGACCTTAGCTTCTGATTAGTCTTTGAGCTATTAGGCATAGCTATCACTTTTTTTCTTGCACAAATGGTTATCCCAAAGAAAATCCATTAGATTCATATTCTCTACCTTTAATTTGGCATAGAGTCCCAAAACTAGTTAGACATTTTAATCATTGAAAGTAGGCCAGCTTATCCTAAATTTTCTGTCTAAAACAGATAAAACCCAAATTATCCAGATCAAAAGAAATGACATTTAACTACATAAAGTATATGTGTTATTGTTATTTGCATGCCGGCAGCAATGAAATACTTCTGAAGCTTCAGTTATCCAACCCTATAAAAGGTAGTGTAATGAGGGGGGGGGGGTTGTTTTACTCTATACCAATGAGTTCAGATCCACAATTATAGAAGTGATGCTTATTTGGAAGCAGTTAATAATATGTGTACCCAAATTCTTAAGGAAAGAAAAATTCCTGACTCATTTACAATACAAATGAATCGAATAACAGAATTTAAGCTCTCTGAATCTGAAAGCTACAGAAGTCTGGTTACTTTTTTCCTTCTATTTTAGGGTATTCTTTGGTATATCATCAATTTAGATATTCAAATGATATTTTTAAGCAAGAGAATTCCCCATATATACCTGAAGTTCCAACACCTCCTTTGACCAGTGTGTAATAAATGTGGAGTTGTTGCTGTGACAGTAATTTAAAAACATAGTAAGACTAACTCACTTCATTATCTTAACACAAATCGAAATCTCCTTCTGAATTATTATTTTCTCATTAACCTTGAACCATTCTTCACACATTCTTATCTTTGTTTTCTTTTTGCTCTATCCCCCTCTATATTCAAGTGGTAGAGATCTGTGTATCTGCTCTGACTCTTGATTCTCTCTCTTTAGTCTAATATAAATCCCACTGCCTTAGTCAAGTAGTTATTATTGAGTATCCCAATAAGCTTTGATTGTGTGACTCATATCTTCAACTCCCAAAGCAATGTTTCCCATATTACTTGGCTATCAGCAAGGGAGTTTTCAGAAAGATCAAACTTAGTCACACTCTGGATCTCCTGTTAATTCACTTATGAACTCCACAGGTAAATTTGGTCATCATTTTAGCAGGGAACCTAATCTTTTTCTTTTAGCTTCACATTGGTCTTTGACACTTTTTTGAACAGCAATCTTCAAATTACCAGCACAGAACATGCCTTAAAATTACAAATCTATTTGTGCTGGCTGGCAAGTGCATTTATTAGCATTAATGTATCAATTAATTTTAATTAGTCTTAGAACTTATCTTTTACCAATAATAAAGTCATTAGCTTCAATTTGCAAATGAAAATGATTACACTGTTTTCCATGCCCCATACAACATTGCCTCCCTGAGCATCTAACCCAGAAAACTGCTCTTTCACCTCTTATCTGGTCCATCTTTTCTCTTTATCTGTTAGTTGAACAATATTCGGAAATCTGAACAATGTGGCAAAAGTTGCCTAATAGCTCCTTCCCACCTTGTACTGATAAGAAGGTGAGTGCTGGCCTCCTGGTTTTTTTTCTTGTTTTTTGTTTTGTTTTTTTTTAGTTTATCTCTGTATAGCTCAAGCAACAAAATGTATTTTAAAGAAAAAGAAA
>PVKE010006841.1:18297-33226 GCA_004027555.1 Craseonycteris thonglongyai
CAAAAACTTAAGAGTAACAAAGAAACAAAAACTCATGGACATAGTCAATAGTTTACTGGTTACCTGAGGATAAAGCGGAAGGTGGTGGGAGATTGGGGGGTGGGGGTGGGGAAAGCTGACATAAATCCACTACATTATTAAAATCATAGTCCACAGTGTGAAGCTGTTGATAAATGTTCCATGTGGGTCATGTATAGATTCAGGTTCTGAATCATACTGAGATGTCAATTTA
Source organism: Craseonycteris thonglongyai (assembly GCA_004027555.1). Lineage (NCBI taxonomy): Eukaryota > Metazoa > Chordata > Mammalia > Chiroptera > Craseonycteridae > Craseonycteris > Craseonycteris thonglongyai. The sequence continues at coordinate 18,530 of PVKE010006841.1, forward strand.
CATATTCCTTCTTCAAATTTTATTATGGCCAATTCTCCATTTTATTTTTTATTGCAATTCCTTAATCATTTATACAAAATGTTAGATACTGCCCTGTATCAGAGAGAATCCACGATGCTGAACATCTCTTGTATCAGGAAAAATGGACAAGGAGTTATTCTGCAAACTAGAATAAATTTCTTTCTCCACTGCCTAAAAGTAAGGTTCACTTCTTAGTCATGGTGACACTATGTTATGCAATGCAATTCAATCAATACATATATTAAATGACTTTTTTGTAAGCTACATTTTAAACAAAAGCAAAGTATACTTGGAAATATACCGTATGTCAATGATCACATTGAGAAAATTGGAGCAGCTGCTCAATACCAAAAAGGTATTTAGAGAGCAATGCATACACATTGGCACCAGCTTCAGGGTGCCAATATCTGGTGCTCTTAATCTGGTGCATGTTACGTATTGTGTTATGTTATGCTCTCTAAACCGGGCTTATGTTTTTTTCTACCTTAGTTTACTATTAATTAAAAGCTCCTGCTGAGGCCACCAGCATTCCAAGCTTCATGAGCGCCTCCAAATATCTGCTTAAAGATTAGAAAGTTTATATGATATATTTAAATAATAAGGCCTTAGTTTCAATACCAATTTAATGAATGTTTTGAGGAAAAGGGAAAAAAACTAAGATAATAATGTTTTCTACTTTGTTATCTTGTGATTTATCTCTCTACTAATCTCCTTTTAATAAGCCATTATTTCATCTGGATATACATTAACTTATCATGTACACTAATAGAACCTCACCACATGACTAAATATGAACTGTGGTACACATACACATAACTTCAGATTGAAACTTAGCTATAATATATACTCCCTCCTTCTTCAGAAAACACCCTAAAATCCACTTTATACACACAATCCAGGTTTTAGTGACTTACTAGTTATTTTCTTGAGCAATCCATCTCTTTGGAATATATTCTGTATTTGACAGAATGGGACAAGCTAGCATGCAAGTCCATTTACAACTAGAGTGGTAACCAATAATAGGATAATGAAGTATACCTATCCATTGGGACCTACTCCTAAGGCATTTTCTTGGGTGAGAGGACTGCTACATCTTCAACAGAAAATGATCAAACAAGAAAGGGTAAACTTCTTTAAAACAGAAGAAAATGGAAGAAAAACATTTTCAGAATCAGGGCCTTCCGGGTCTTCCCAGACAGTATTATTAAAACATTTCAAACAATATTGTTTCCTTGTTTATTTGAATTAATGAATCTTCATAAAAATACCAGAAAAAAACTAGGAATACTACTCATAACACAATTCAGTGACTAGCAGAAATAAAATATAAATTTGATTTTTGAACATCTAAATTGTCCAGTTTTATGAAGATATTTATTTCAATATAGTCATACATACTCTCTGAGTTCTAGTTTGCTTTTTGAGAGGAGAATGTAAAATTTTGAGCTGGGCTTTTTTTTAAATTTGCATTTTTCCATTTAGTCACAACCTCCTAAGTGGCCTTTGAATTCCTACTATGCACAATAATCTGTGGCAGCAATTGCATAATAATCAAGGGTAACTTCTGCCACAGAGTAAATTACTTAATTGTTTTATCTTATGTGACATGGACTGTGATGCCCTGTACTAGATTATGAACATAGTTTTCCTCCCAACTGTAAATCAATATATTTGAGCTCTATTGAATAGATCCAATCAGTTAGAACACTAGTTGCAATCAAAATGGTCTGACTCTAGTTACATAAGTAGAAGGGTTATCATTAGAGGGAAAAATTAGAAAACAGACTCGAACATTGATAGTTATCAATGCAGTTCAGATATGCCTGCTGTTGACACAGTAATATAGCAGAAACAGTTATCATGGGAATTTAGCTGCAAGAATTGAATGATCTCTAAATATTTAGGTGTTTTTAATCCATGTTTTTATATTTTACTTTTTAGGAAAAGAAGGTTCAATTGTCTAACTTAGATTTCACATTTACTATTTGTCTATGGTGAAGAAGAGCTTTCTTACACAGAATTCTGTGGGGAAAAAATTAAATCATAAAACAAGTATCAGGTGATTTTTAGAAAGTAAACATATATTCTGCATATGTGGTTAAATTAGGTTTAAATATTTATATTTTGAGAATCTATTTTCAGCTCAGCATTATAGTGGTCTAAATATAGCCCAAAAACCTAAATATGGTTTAAATGGTGTCACTTATTTAACATTAGGCAGAGCCTCAACACTCTCATTTTCCAACTGGAAGGTGTTTACATGGTCCTGGTCTTATGATCCTAATCATAATGGAATACTGTCTCAGACAACAGAATCCTTACTGAATTCATGCCTTTTACTGGTATTTTCCATTGTGCTTTGCCTGCAGTAATGACTTTGTAAATATGTGTTGACTTGAACACAAATAATAGTTTAAGCTAGTGACTTGTATGATTCTTATTTGAAATCTTTTCCCACAGTATAAAAAATGTAGTTTTAGATTACATAAAGTATGTTTTCCAGAAAATACTATAATAATTGACTTAATAATATTCAAAACTTTAAAAAATTAGAAAAGTATGCTATTCTGGAAATTGTGGACTAAAATGTGTATATATATATAATGCCATCAACTTTGTTATGTTTTTACACTTATCTGGTTACTTATGGGCTCACATTTATTTTTTATTAGTTCCCATATTCAACAAAACCTTCATTAACATTTCTTTATACTAATTCTGCCAAGCATTTCAGCTGTTTTCTAAAAAGTTGGTCATAAACAGAATACATACCATCTTCTCTGGGACTTTGAGTAATAGGTGCCTACAGCTTGGATTTTAGAAATGCCATGCACCACACCAATGCCCAACTTGTACACAGGATTAACAAAAATATTTTAAGGAGAGAAAAGTTCAACAAGAGTATTATTTTAATTATTTGAGTTAGTTTTAATTACATTTATATTTGTCAAGAGTTATAGTTGAACTCCTTGGAAGTTTTCAATATCACAAGTAAATTTGGGAGCTTTCTGATTGCCTAAAAATGAGCCTCACATTTTCAAAAAAAATCTAGGTTTAAGGGTTTAATGTAATATTATGTGTAAGAATGAATTAGAGATTCTTTCTGACTGTGCATCTCACAGACACTAGTACCATGGATATGTATTAACAGTCTAAATTCAATAGGAATTTTAGTGGCGAGATTATCTACCAAGGAACAACACCCCCGTCCACAGTAAGAATTATTGAACTAGGGGCTAGTCTTCAGCCTAATTGGAATGCATTCACCTGTTTCGTTGTTTTGTTATTTTTTCCTCCTATATTGCATGTAATCTCCTGAGATACATACCAAGAAGATCATGATGACTTGATTGTCTCAGTTTATCCTGGCTCATTCCACTACCTCACAAGAAGGCTGTTTACCATCCATCTTCTCCCAGCGCTCTGGCTACATTGAACTGCTTTCCATTAAGTAGACAAGCAGAGACTATTTCCATAACATAATTTTTTTCTTTGCTCTTTCCTCTCTTTGAAATACTAAAAGACTTGAATGTGTCTAGTTACATCTCATAATGTAGTGTAAACTTCATGCCATGCATGCCATTTCCCCAGAGACACCCTCCTTGACAACATTTTCTAATTTTGGCTTTATAGGAGGCATATCCAATCACGCTATTGTAGCTTAGTCATTGCATGTGCATGTGGGTGTAGTCTATTGGGACCCTAGGCAGGATTCAAAGTTATATAAACCTTAGCTTCACCTGTTCTCATAATGTACAGTATTACTTTACACATACATGGTAGTATTAACAAATGCTAACAACTTATAAAAAATTCTTTTTACATTTTAAAGTCTATTATTGGCACAGAGCTCATTTGGTATTCAAAACAACCCCTTAAGTTATTTAACTTACTTTCCTCTTTCTGGATGTGAGAAAATAGAGGTACAGGGAAGTTTTATCAGTTGTCTCAGGCACACAATTTTCAATTTAAATAAGAAAGTTAGGACCCAGAATCTGTGATCTCTAATGCTAACTACCCTTCTTGAGTCGATGCGGAAAAATATTTAATGATGAATTAATTAGAACAGAACATATAAAAGGGGAAGCCGGGATAGCTCAGTGGGTTAAGCACTCACTTTGCAGCACCGGGGGCGGGGGATAGAATCCCGGCCCCAGTCTGTGCGGACCCATGTGCTGAACTGGGGAGTTCCCCCAGCTCAGTTCTCTCTCTGTCTCTCTCTCTCTCTTTCTCTCTCTATCTGTCAAAAACAATAACAAAAATTTTTTAAAAGAACATATAAAAGATTGAATATTCAAAAATTTATAATTATTTTCTATTTATACAATAAAGCATAAATCTATACCATACAGGTATTAATCCCTAAGTCTAATTCAACTCAGAACTATATTACAGAAGCTTTCTTATCTGACATGGTTGAATTTACAGTTTACTAGTTATAAATTTCACTTGAAGTTCAAAATTACTGAATAATGACATGAACTTATCTTACATTTTAACTTAAGACCCAAATGCATGCATTCTGTGTTGGGAAGCCCAGGAGGGAATTGGAGGCTACTCAAGGTGGCAGCAGCAGTTCTACATGTTCCTTGCAGTGGTTTGAAATCATTGGTAGGTGCTGGCTGAGAAATAAGAATTAAATATTTTAACATTAATATTTATTAACATAGAATATTAATCACTTAGGTAAATTTTTTATTTTTATATGAAATGCACTTGGAGAATCAGCAATGATAGCGCAAGTGGAAAAGCAAGAGACTATTTGGAGAAACTGAGAGTGCTGCGTTTCTTGCTTTGACTACCATAAAGATAAGATTCCTGTGTGGGAGACTTCTGGTAGAAGAGGTGACTAGGTCATTCTTAGAAAATCAGAGGTGACTGTGGAGATGGCATTCTTCCTCTTTACCCTGGAAAGAAGCATTTTCTCTGAAGAGATATTGGGAGGGGTAACAGTGATCATAAAAGTCACATGACATGATCAAGTGAAGATCAAAAGCATTATAACAAGGTCTATAAAAGTAAAACTCAAGAGTGGTATTAAACACTGGCATGGTTAAGAACCTTAGTTAACAAAAAGATCCAGTTTTAGCTGCAACATGAGATAATTTTTTAAGACAAATTAGTGGTTAACGACGATGTTCTAGGAAAAGGGGCAAAATTTCAGACTTGGAGAAAAACCATTTAAAAATTTATAAGGATTCTATTCTGGAACAGGTGTGGAATTACTTTTCTGAAGCTTCCAGCAATAGAACTACTTTCTGTCTTCATTTATGTGAAGGACTAAACAGAATGCAGTAGCAGAGATTCCCTTATTTTCTAGAGAAAAGAACAAGTCAGTAAGGAGGAAGAAAGTCACTCATTCAAGTTGCAAACACTCAGGCAGAAATGTCTGTCAAGTCTCAGTCCTCCAAAAAAAATGAAACCATAGAAGAGTAGGCAGAGGTGGAAAAGAATAAAAGAAAAAAGGAAGGAGAGTAGCAGAAAATATGGGGGAAAAACAAAACTAAACTAAAATTGATTTTGGCAGTAGCCCACAAATTGCAAAAGGAATCAGGAGGCAGAGCTTGATTGAAGATGAAACTCCAAGGCCAATGAATGACTCAGAAAGGAAAAAAAGCAAGAGGAGGAGACAGGGCAAACGTAGGTGGAGAAATGAATGGAGTTGGGAGTTACAAGGAAGACACTAATAGCAAAGAGACAAAAACAGGTATATGGAAATATATACAACATTTGGAAGTTGCAATATATTCTAAGGAGAAAAAGATGTTTTCAGATTCTGATGTTAGAGAAAGAGATCAGGATGATTCTGTGAAAGGTAAGTTCAAATGAAAGGAAACTCTTCAGGAAGGTCTGAGACAATGTCCAGTATGAATTCTATAGGATTTCAGTGTCAAGTTGTTTAAAATGGAGAGAGAAATAAAAACTGTTTCTAGATTCATGTTAGTGCAAAATGCTTTTCTTATTTTTTGTATAATATTCTGTCTTTTTTCTCAGCTTTCTCAGTTTTCTCAGTTTTCTAGTCCTCACTTAACTTGCAAATTTTTAGTGACTGACTGGCTTTTATTTGAATGCATTAAAGTAATTTTTATGGAAACAACTTTTTGTTTACAATCATAATTGGATTGATGCAACGTTTAATTAAATTATGTAAATACAGTAATTGATATACTTGTAATAAATAGTCTGGGAAACAACAAAATCAGTGCTGATAAGGGTAATATTCAGCTCATCATTCAGCAAACATTATTAAGCTTCTTAGCACATAGCCTACCAGCTCCACATGTCTACCAAACCTGGGCATCAATTAGCAATTTTCACAGCTGCATAGAAGCATCCCTTTCTACACTTGCCTTTGAGGGGTAGCAGAATATACCACTCCAGACTATACCACCTTGACATAATACAGTAGTTACTTTGAACTAAGGGCATTTGAAAAACAGCAGATGCAGGAAAAGGATTTGATCTTCCCTTTTCTTCCTGAAAGGAAATAAAAATTCCTTAGTGAAAGGTGACTTCCTTGTACCAAAAAATAAATAAAATATTCTTCAATAGCATAAGAGCTGAGATAATTATTTACAAACAGAACTTAGTAAATTAATTCTTATATTCCTTTAGCTTCCTCACATAGTTTACTTACTTTTTTACATATACTTATTTTTGTTCAACTTAGTATAAACACATTTAGGTTCTGTCACTTTGGATCTCTTTTTTGTGTGGGGCTCTCATGTCAGTCACATAAAACATGCATTTGAATACTTTTATCCTGTCAATCTATTTTCTGTTAGTTTAATTCTCAAGTCCAACAAAAGTAACCAAAGATAGAGCTAAATTTCTGCTTCCCCCATGCCTCTGAGGTTTATCATGCATAATTTAAGAACAAAACATTTTTGATTTAGAGTAAGAAATAAATAAATTCAATTTTCAAGTTGGCCATTTTCAAGATATATGGTTATTTAGTAGATTTCTTATCCTCTCTACATGTTAGATTTTTCATCTGTAGAATAGAAAATTAAATGTATATATCAGATTTTTGCAAAAGTAATGCAGGTAAATGCCAGGTAAAAAGTACAGATTAAAAACATGGTAGTTTTAACTACACTCTCCATTTCCACTCTAATCGTTTACTTTAGTTGAGTTATTCTTATTTCTGTATTTTCTAATATATACCCATCAGACTTGGAGAGGTCTGAAATATATACTTTATGCCTTATACTCTTTCTCTTGGAAATATTTCTATTAATGTTTCTGAATTTATCACATTTTGTCACTGTTGACCAACAAAACTTTGCCAATACAACTCTTCTCCATTTATTTTGCCAAACCATGCTATCGCATATCATTTTACTGAGAAAACTCATCTGAAGTCGTTTTCTGACACATGCCAATTAGTTGGGTTGTGCAGAATCTAACAAACACATTAAATTGAGAAGTGATCAGATACTCTGTTAATTTTAAAGAAAATTAGAATCATAGTAGAGGCCAAGAATAAGAAAATACCTTTGAGATATTTAGAATAATAGTGCAAGAACAAAATTGGAATAGAGAGGAAAAAGTTTATGAGTTCTAGATATATAATTGTTGAGCCATTGCGAGAGGAAACAGTACTGCTATCCAAAAGGCACTTGTGGGGACGCCAGGATGGCTCAGTGGGTTAAGAGCTCACTTTGCAGTGCCAGGGACCCAAGATCGAATCCTGACCCCGGCCCATGCAGACCCATGTGCTGAACTAGGGAGTGCCCCCAGTCCAGTTCTCTCTCTGTCTCTGTATCTCTCTCTCTCTCTGTCAAAAACAATAAAAATAAATAAAAACAAAAGGCACTTGTCTGAAAGAAGCATCACATAAACATTACTGTTTGAATTTTAACCCTAAGTTCCATCCTCTGCATTAAGATGTGTATTAGAGGGTCTGATCACAAGCCAAGCCTCTAAAATATGACCTTATTTCTTCAGAAAATCATAGCTAGAGATCCAAAAAATGATTTTAATTTCCATTGACACGGTAAACATGTAACAATTTTCTTTACTTATAGAAATAGGAAAACCATTATAATCCAAGTCTATAAAACCATTTTTAAAAGCAGTGATTTAAGAATATGAAATGTTATTTCACATTCCAGAGCACTCAAACTAGAGTACTTTCCCCTGAAATATCTGAAAGAGATAAATTAAAAGACACACACGCACGCACGCACGCACGCACACACACACAAAACAAAACAAAATAAACTTGGCCTACAGTACCTTGAAAGCAAATTTATTAAAATAATTATATTGGAAGTAATAAGTGGCACTGACTAAGAATATAAATTCCATTCTTATGTCTATTGGTAGGACTAAACAAAAATTTTTTTCCAAGTTTTCACTTTCTCTCTCTCTCTCTCTCTTTTTCTCTGTCTGTCTGTCTCTCTCTCTCTCTCTCTTTACCTGGTAGATAAACTGGTAATTAGCAAGTATTTAGAATTTTACTGATTCATATGTAGCCAAAAATTTGAGTATATAAATAAAAGTCTTTAGTAGGGCAAAAACTTGCTTTCCATGAAAAGGTAGAATGAAAAACTGAACTATTTCTCAAATTTTAAATGTGTCCTCTGAACACATGGAAACAATGCACTATGATAATAAAGCAAATGAGTTAGTTAGTTCTAATATTTATTAATTGTGTGATATGGTAAATCTTAATCATGCACTGTTTAATGGCAGGAATACTCAATATCACTATGTTCAAGTTCCACATCTTGATCCACTGAAAGATCTTCAGAGGCAACCTCATGCATGAAACAGGCATCTGCTTTCAGAATAGAGAGATTTCATCTACATTGAATATTTGTTCTGTCAAGTCATTTTCCTCCAGAATCATATTATCTAGTTTCAAAAATTTCTTTAGCTGCCTTCACATCAACATTCCAGAATTATCACTCACTTTCACATTATGCAACAAATAATGACTCTCAAATGGTAACTATGTGAAGCGTGCAGTAAATTTATATCATGGTTGGGCCCAGCCTTTCCTTTCAACATTGCACACTAAATTTTTACTTAGGCCATGATCATCATGGTGCTGAGAGGGTTACAATTCTGTATCTGGTCTTCAGTCCCAGTCATTAAAATTGTCTTTATATCTGATATAGGCCTTTCTTGAGTTAGTTTCAGTCTTGCTGCCTTTAATAAAATGGCTTTGTTCTTGTTCTTCCAGATCTCAGCTATGATACAAAAAAGTATGCCTTACTGGAGAGAAACCCATCCCTGATTTCTTTTTTAGCACACATTTATTCCTCATAGTTCTGGAGGCAGTGAAGTCCCAGATCAAAGTGCCAGCTGATCTGATGTCTGGTGAGAGCCCTCTTTCTAGTTTGCAAATGACTGTCTTGTTCTACCATCATTGATTTTCTACTTTCATAGTTATTAATCACCTTTTCATTTCATTACCTGATATGGCCTCTTATTGGCAGCATTAGCAGTGGGTTTTATATGCATAAGGGCCATGATGAGCAAAGCATGAGATTAAATCACAAGAGAAAATGATGCTTTCAACAAACGTGGTAAACAAAATGTATGAGACCACTGCTAGTGTCACATGATATGCTGTTTTACAGCACACTTCTTTTTATGGGTAGAAAGAGTACACCATAAAATAGCAATACAAAGAATAGTATAGTAAATACATAAACAAGGAACACAGTCTTTTATTATCATTATTAAATATAATGTGCTATACATAGATGTATGAGCTATACATTTAATAACACTGACAGCACAGGTTTGTTTACACCAGCATCACCACAAACCTACAAGCAATGAATTGTAGTATGATAAGATAATTATGATGTACATTAAAATCTTATGAGATCATTGTCATATATTTGCTCAGTAATTTTTTTAAGATTTATTTTATTGTTTTTGACAGAGAGAGACAGAGAAACAGAGAGAAGGGGGAGGGCCCAGTCTCCATAGTTATACATCACCAGTTTTTGACATAGTTTCATTCCACAAGTGGGTGAGGACACTCAGGATGGAAACTGGGCTGGGGGCCTCCCATGTAAAGGGTGCACCCCCATGAACCAAGAGCCTCCCACATGAGAGGAACACCCCTAGTGGGAGTGGAACCAGGGAGCTCCTACATGAGAAGCTCACTCCAGCAGGAATCAAATTGGGTGAACACCCCAGTTCAGCATATGGGTCCCCATGGGTTGGGGCAAGGACTGAGACCATGACTTGATCCTTGGACTCTGGGACTATAATGCAAGTGCTCAACCTGCTGAGCCATCCTGACTTTCCTTGTTGTGAGTAATCGATTAAGTATTATGCTGCACAACTGCATTGTATTGATAACATAAGGTGATTGTAATACTTTAATAGAGCCATTTGCTATAACTTTTCTTTTCACTAGATAATGATAAAATGGTTATGCTTACAATTTTTATTTTCACTAAACTTATTCTGAATTAACTAATTAAATATTCAAGTTTGTGTTAGATATCTATTGTTGCATAACAAATTACCTCAGGATAAACAGTTTATTATCTTACAGTGTCTGTGGGTCAGGAATTCTAGGCATCACTTAGCTGGATCATTTGTATCAGGTCTCTAAGAAAATTTTAATCAAGTTTCAGCTGGTACTATGGTTTTATTGGAAGGTTCGGGTGAGGGCTATCTGCTTCTAAACTCACCTACATGTTGGCAGGTTTTAATTTTTTGTAAGATATTGAACTGAGGTCCTCTGTTCCACATCAAATCTTCTGTCAGTTATTTACCATGAGTTTGTCTCCATAGGTCAACTCCCACCATATCAACTGGCTTCTCTCAGATACAGTGAGGGGGAAAATAACAAATGACTTATAAAATTATGATATCAATAGTGCTAGTTACCTATGTAAAGTCACATGAAGGTTCCATACTTTTCATAGCAGTAAGGAAGAAATATAATAGGTATTTAAAAAAAATTAATTCTTAGACATTATTTGATTTAAAGTTGGTTTATTTATAAGAGAAATATGGATTTTCTGGAGGAAATACAAGATCTGTATCTTACTCCACTAATTATATGCTTCATTGAAATTTTTGCTTTTCTGTTTTACTGATAATTTATAACTGGTTTCATAGAGCTTCCAAGTTATACATGACCTTAAAAAATATTAAATCTAACTTCAGGTCCATTGAAAGACTACTTTTGCTATACATTGCTATAGCTCTTTATTGCAAGTAATTAAAAAATACTTACTTTTGAACTTTACTGCTTAAAAGTCATCATGATTTAAAGACTGAATGTTATCAGTTGTATCCCTGTGGCTTCAAATAGCAATCTAATTACTTTTCTATATTAAATGACTTTCCTTTCTCTAGCAGTAATTTTGTTTTTCTCCATCAATGATTGTTGACAACATTCACGGTAGTGGTAAGAGCATTGCCTTTGGAGGCCAAAGGAACTCAGCTAACGTCTAAAATTAATTGGTTATTTCCTTGGACTTTGAAACATTGTTTAACCTCTTTAAACCTAAATTTCTTTATAAGTAAAATGGGGTTAATTACATCTCACAAGACTGATATGATGCTTAAAAAGAAAATATTTTAATATTATAGCATTATCCTTGTCATATAGTGAGCTAACTATAAATAAAAAAATTCTTCCCTCATTTGTTGATTCATGTATTATTACAATGCAGAATCTAAATATTTAAAAAATGTCCTAACTGGAGGAAATTTAGTTAAAGACAAGATTCTATTTCTAAGGTAAATGACAACCCCGGATACTCAGTTTCCCAGCCACTAAGAGATTAGAAGAAAGGTCAATGAGCAATCCATGCTGGTAATGGGCATAAAAGCAGGAGTTAATGCTTGTTTCAGAAACAATAATGTTCAAAATATCAATGCTTAATATCCACTACTTAAGGGATTGTTCAAATAGTGACTGTAATCTGCATTATAGTATAATTTGGAAAAAAACAATATGTTGATATAATTTTTCAGTTTATTCATTTCAAAGACCTTTAGCCCCTGTCATTTGAAGACTTATTTTAGTCAATTAAATATATTTTTAGTCATTTTAGATTTGTTCAAAATGAATGTTTTTCTAAAATACTTGAGAGGTTCTATATGTATTGCTTTTTCTAATTTATTGAAAACTAACTCATCTCAATCTTGCTCATTTATGCTCTTATTGAAGAAAGATATACATATACCCATCTTCTACACATACCTTGTATAGAAGCCCTATAGCTTATAGGTCATACTCTATGGTTGGTCCTATGATTTATAATATATTAGTGTATACGTGCATTTTTAGAACAGCACTCAATTTGTGAGTCAGATAAGTGGATTCTAACACCAGGTCTATAACTACTTGAAAAAAAATTGAGCATTAAGATTTATATAATCTCTCTAGGCTAAATTTCTTAATGCTTGTTGAAAATGAAGTCAAACACAAAATATGGAGTTGGAAGTTCCTATAAGTTCAATGCTAGAGTTCTTACTTGTTAATAAATCATATACTTTCTTTCAAATGTAGATATAATAATCTAGTTGAGAGTAATAACTCACTATTTGTTTTCTGTCCTAGTAATGAACTGTGGAATAGATGTTTTCACAGTGAATAAAAATATTGAAAGGACACTTTAAGAGACCTGATATGCTAAACATATCATGCTCAATATGACTTTATATTTAATAATCAATTAATTTATTAGAAAGTGTTTCTTATTAAATAATGCAACAGCTACTACTGTTGAGGTTGTTACATGTATGCTGAGCAGAAGAAGTGTTCAAATGAGTAAAGCATTTGAAAGGATTTTTCTAAATTATATTATAAAATTATAAAAATGTATAAAATTTATAGTGTTTATTATCTATACTTATAATGTGGTGTATATTTGTTCCCAACAGTTAATGTCAGTCAATTTAAAACAACCACATAAAATTTGCTGCTTTAGTTAATGTAAGAGTGGACAGTCCTGCAGTATAACTCTAATTCTATTTCTATTTCTACCATCTCTATCTCTATCTTGGTCTCTATTTCTTTTTTTTTCTCTAATCTCTACTTGTTCCTCTTTAATTGTCTCTAGATTTATGTCTGTCTACTATCTATCATCTATTTATCAATTTACTATCTGTTTATTATTTATTGATCTATCTATCATCTATCTATCTATCATCACCTATCTATTGTATTTTTATATACAACTTAAAAAAATCAGTGAGAAATATGATTATTGTGTTGATGATACAAGAAAGAAAATTGGGGGAAGCCGGGATGGCTCAGTGGGTTGGGCGCTCACTTTGCAGCGCCGGGGACTGAGGATCGAATCCCGGCCCCGGCCCGTGCGGAACCATGTGCTGAGCTGGGAGCTCCCCTAGTTCAGTTCTCTCTCTCTCTCTCTCTCTCTCTCTCTCTCTCTCTCTCTCTCTCTCTCTCTCCTCTGTCAAAATAAATAAATAAATAAAAATATATTTAAAAAAAAAAAAGCAAATTGGTTTCTGAGTTCTGGAAAAAGAACAAAACAAAACTGAGAGACAGTAAGTGCACTTATTAAGTTAACCTTGCATTTATCTCATTCAGATTCTCAGGTCAAATGATGAGTAAGGATTTTACATTTTGCTTTATGTTCTTCATAATCCTTTCTCAGCTCTTTCAGCTATTTACAGTTAAATATATATATATATATATACATATATATATATATATATATATACACACTTTTTAAGTTATTTGTTTTCATTGTTTTTATGTCAGGTTTCTAAAGGTCTTATAATTGAATTCTTCATTAAAATCTGCTCAAAATAATTACCACTTATTATAGATGAAGGGTGATAGGATTTTAATGTTTCAAATTAAGTAATAAATGTAATTTGATACAGGGATCAGAGTAAGCAGAAGTGACTACGTTATGATTTTAATGATGGTAAATACTTCTCTAGGTTATTTAAAGATGCTAAATAGGAGGTTCCTGGGAAGGAAGGGGACTCTTTCAAATAGTTGCTTTGAAAAGGTCAGCTTTGTAACTTAAGGGTCACTATCTGTCTCTGGGGTCTGAGTGACAATTATCCAAATGTCAGAATGTAATTGTAGCCTTACTTAATGCACTAAGCTGACAGTTACTCCAGAATGGTAAACTTGATATGTGCAATTGCATCGTATCAGTACCTGTGTAACACTTCTTGTTAGATTTTCAGAACTCTGCAAGGAATGGAGACAGAGAAACAAATGTGAAAGATCAAGCCCTAATCCCCACCAAGAGGGAGTAGTAGTGTTGACTCAGATTTCGGATGTGTCTTCAATTAATAATGGAGTTGTCTCGTTGCATATATTAAAAAAGAAATCTAGCATTAAGCAAACTGGTTGTATAAAAGAAGACTGGAAATACCACACTATTAATACTCTTTAACTCAAAAGCAGCCTAATCTTTCAAGGGTAAGTTTGAATTGTAAACATGAAGTATATTATGCCATTTTTGTGAAATAACAGCCCCAAAGCACTAAGAAATAGAAGTGTCCAATTGATTTATATTGAGAATACCATTAGCAATCAGTGGGAGAAATACTTCATATGGAATTATTAATAATATGTATTATAGTATCAGTTTGTGAATAATTGACAAACATATTTTATTATTTGACCCTGATAATATTATTGTGAGTAAAGTAAGAGAGTACCTTTACATTATTGTCATTTAAAAATAGAAGAAA
>PVKE010006841.1:33326-53065 GCA_004027555.1 Craseonycteris thonglongyai
AAAAAAAAAAAAAAATAGAAGAAAAAAATTAGAGAAGTTATATTTATTGAAGAGACTTCAGCTAAAAAATGGGAGCACTAGTGTTTGTAGCCAGTCTAACTCCAGTTGCTTCTTTTGTATTTAAAATATTTTAATTGATTGTATTATAAACACACATTGTGTTTGTGATTGTATTTGTATATGTATATACTTTACATTCAGTACGTTCTATCACGGAACTTCTGCTTATTTTTTTGGCTAGCAATTGTTGTTTGTTGTTGTTGTTTGTTGTTGTTGTTGTTGTTGTTGTGTCCTTTTTGGAGGGGGGTAATTGTAGTTGCCCATATGGATTTTATCAATTTATTTGAGAAGATGTAAATAAACACCTTTCTGAGCAACAGTGCAAGTTAACGTAGTTCTTTCCCCTGCAAACACATACTTTTTACTTGAAACCCTGTGAAAGAGTCTCAGTAAGCAAAATATAAAGCTTGTTAGCTGACTCATTTTATTTAAATGTTCTTTTGTTTTAACTTCAAGGAAGTTCAAAAGTCATAACCATCATAAAGCAACAATTTTAGAGAGATTTATGGACCCATAGAATTAGAAATTGTGATCTGAGATTATTTTATTTTGTTGTTTCTTTTCAAAGTAGTTATACAAAACTAAGAATATAAATTCTGGATGCCCTGATGAAACTCTTCTCATTACCAGGTTTATGGGCAGTATAGAATTTAGAACACTGGTGCTATAGATTAAATATTTCTGTCCCCTCTCCCTAAAAAATTTACGTGTTAAATTCTAATGCTCGGTGTGATGGTATTTGGAGATGAGACCCTTACAGATAATTAGAGCATGAGAGTGAAGCCATCACAAATGAGATCAGTGCCATTACAACAGAGATCCCAGAGAGCTTCCTCACTGCCTTCTGCCACATGAGAACATAGCAAAAGACGTCTCTCTATGAACCAGGAAGAGAGTTCCCACTGGACTTGAAATCTGCCAGCATTTTGACCTTAGAATACCAGCTTGTAGATGATGAGAAATGAATTTCTGTTGTTTATAAACCACTCAGTCTATGGAATTCTGTTATAGCAATCTAGTAAATAGACTATGATACATGACAATCATAAAGTTTGTGGTGGCACTGATGGTGATAGATATTTTAGCTGAGGAGTGAAGAGAGACAGAGAGAAGGGGGGGCACAGAGCAGTCTTCATAATTGTTCATAGTTGTACGCCATCAGTTTTTGACATGATTTTGTTCCACACAGGTGGGCGGGGGCCGCACAGGGCAGGACCTGAGCCAGGACCTCCTGTATGGAAGGCATGCCCCCTCAAACCAGGGCTGAACTGGGGGTGAGAACCAAACTGGGGGCCTCCCACATGGGAAGCACACCCCAGCTCAGCACATGGGTCCACACAGGCTAGGGCCAGGACTCGATCCTTGGTCCCAGGAGCCACAAAGTGAGAGCTCAACCCTCTGAGCTGTACCAGCTTCCTCTAAGCTGTTTTTTTCACTGAAACATATAAGACTACTTTTGTATGCTTCATCTTTCCTGAAAATAATTTGCTTTCCTTTCATTACTTCTCAAATGGGGCAGGAAGGAGCAAGGCACAGAATGTTGTTATTTTTTCTAGAAGAAAAAGGCTGTCTCTAAGACTGGAGGTACCCTTCAAACTGCTCTTAAACCTCACTTATATAGGTGGAATATAAAACTGAAAGTAACAAAGACACAGAGACCTATGGACACACTCAATAGCTTGGTGATTGCTGAGGGAAGGGGAGGGGGGAGGGAGGGAGGGAGGGGTGGTGGGAGAGGGCACCAGCATTATGGACACACTCAATAGTTTGGTGGTTACTTGAAGAGGGGGGAGGTGAGGGGAGGGAGAGTTGTGGGGGGATGTGGGAGTGGACACTGGATAGATGGTGATGGAGGGGGAGCTGATTCTGGGAGGTGGGCACATGGTGTGATGCATGGGTGATGTGATGTGGACTTGTACATCTGGAAACTATCTAATTGTTACCAACCGATATCACTCCATTAAATTTAACAATTAAAAAAAAAAGTCTAATAATTATTTCCCTAGGAAATAGGGCATTTTGTGTTTAAATAAAAGTCAAGTCAGCATTACGCCATTTCATTTAAGTAAAAGAGAAAAGATCTGGCAGCTATAAATATTGATAGCCAGTTAAACAAGTCATTAGGTGGTTGAATCATGTTTTGAAAAATAGATTTTTCTTCTCTTATTTCAATGCACAATTTAAGTTAGAAATCTATTTAAAAGTCATTCTGAAAGACAAAGTATTCAAATAAACTAAAATTTTTATTGAAGATAAAAGCGTTTGTGAAGCCACGTAGAAGATACGTTTATTATTGGAATATTGTTAAGAGAATTAGATCTTACACAGTATTGCAAATCATTCCCATAACCATTGAGATGAGGATGACATATTGCTCAACCACAGAAGTGCTGCCCAGCAATATTAATATTAAATTTATTTAACAAATTGTGTTTAATCATTTGGATTGCAAAAAGATCTTTTGCTAAATTAAAATTAGTGTTAAAAAAACAAAAATATAATAATGAAGCAGAGTTACAGTGCAGTGCTAAGAATGGCCATGTAGGACTTTATGTTAAAGGTAAATTACATTAGGTTTAGATAAATCATAAACATGTGGGGGATAAAAGCATTATTTTCCTATTTGGTCCAAGATAGAAGACTTATCATCTGAAAGACATGATTTGGAGAGGGAAAAATGATTATAACAGTTAAGAAAAAAATTAATCTAGCTAATGGCTATATTGAAAATTTAGAAGTAGATAGAAGAACCTTGAGTTTAATATAGTCCTTAATTCATAGTCACTGGAGCACAAAAATCATGGAACTAATGTAGCCTCACAGATACTTAGATTCTGCCAGACTGTGTTCAATACTAATTAAAGTTCTTCCAATGACAGGGTCACAGTTGTAAAACAGACCTTGGTTTTCAAAGAAAGCAAAAAACAGGCATTTCCATCTGAGGATCCAGACACTGAGATTCTGAAAATCTGTAGACACTGCCTGTCAGGAGTATACAGGAAAGGGAGATAAATCTCTTTTCCTTTACTTCATTTTTGCTCCCAATTACTACCCATTTTAGCATTGTCCAACTTAGGGCCAGTGAGTTAGAAACAGGGCAAAATGTAATTTTTAAGAATCTGACTCAAGTTTGTCAGATAATAATTTGTAAATATAATTTCTTTTTTTAAGTTTTATTTATTTATTTATTTTGATAGAGAGAGAGAGAGAGATACAGAGACAGAGAGATAACTGAACTGGGGGAACTCCCCAGTTCAGCATATGGTTCTGCACCGGCAGGGGCCAGGATTCAATCCTCAGTCCCGGGTGCTGCAAAGTGAGCGCTTTACCCACTGAGCCATTCCGGCTTCCCCAAATATAATTTCTTGGGGTTCAATAGATGGATGACAATTTCTAAACTTCTGACTTAGAATGGGTTCTCCAGTCCAGTACTGGTGACCTTCATAAGCACTCTTGCCTCTGGTTCCCGCTTTGTCTTTGAGGTTGCCAAAGTGGCTAAAAATATACAGGAAAAGAGGGGTAACTAATAAACAGAATAATACACTTACTTTTCCTTTGCATAATGGAAAATAACATCAACTGGTATACCCATTTGAATCATGCTTATCAGAAAGTTAAAAGAGGTAAATAATTTCAAGTGGGATTTTATAAAGACAAAATATTTTGTTTAACAATTAACCAAGACCTGATGCTGGCTCTAAAATTTTATTGTAATTATGTTTAGTACAAAAATTGAATGATTAAAAGTTGTCTTTTTAAACACAGATATGTGTATAGAATTGATAATATATTAATAAATGAGCATGTTGGCATTCTTTTTTTTTTTTTTTTTTAAGATTTTATTGATTTTTGACAGAGAGAAACAGAAACAGAGACAGAGAGAAGTGGGAGGGCCCAGAGCAGTCCCCATAGTTGACATTAGTTTCAATATAGTTTTACTCCACAGGTGGGAGCGGGGCTGTGCAGGGCAGGAACTGGGCCGGGAGCCTCCCACATAGGCCCCAGCAAGAACTGAACTGGGGGCACATCCCAGTTCAGTATGTGGGTCTGTATGGGCCGGGGCCGGGACTCAATCCTCGGTCCCCAGGGTTTCAAACAAGCGGAGCCATCCCAGCTTCCCCAATGTTGGCATTCTTGAGTTAAAAAGATTTGCTAACAAATTATTTAGATTCTACACGATATAAAGGAAATTTTAAGAGAATAGGCATTAGGCAGTTAAGATCTGATTTAAGTAGTCAGTAAGAATGATCAGAAAATGTTGAGGATACCTGAGCATAAGAAATATTGGAAAACAAAATGAACATACTGAATAAAAGGCTGATGAGCATAGAATAATATCAATACCACAATTTTTCTAACATTCCATTCATTTTTATGCGCCTTAAATACCTTAAATTTTATTTCTTTAGAGTTGGGGTAGATAATAAAATCCTCAATTACATGTCTTGAATTTATCAGCTTAAACAAACAAAATGGTGGTAAAAAAAAGTTAGAGATTAAAGTGCTGTGCTATATATCTGTTTCTAGATGGTTCTGTATCATATAATTATGGTTCATTAGTAAATTCTAAAAATGGAGATCATTCAAAAACAGTTATAAGACTTTTGGTATATACATTCTACACAAATTTTCCTAAAAACGAATGTATTTCCACTGATTAAAAACTTCAAGGAAAGACATAAAAAAATCTGATATCCTAGGATGGTCTAGTTATTTGAAATTTTTAACTATTAGAAATGTGTCTGTTATAGAAAAAGTGACATTTTTTTCTTTATATTTAACTGATTGGTTCAAAAACTCAGGGGCTGTGTAAATCAACCCTAATCCTTCTTTCAAATAATAGAAATTAAATACTATAAAAACAAAATTTTCAATGAATCTTCTTTAATCAATGGAAATGTTTTTCATACATATAGTATTAATATTTTTCTACACTGATTATTCTCCCTGGACACATTTCAGATTATTAATGTCACTGTTTAAAGATATGATGCCTAGAACTAAACTAAATAGTAAGAGGTATGGATTAATACAGAAGTACAGTTCAGTATTTTTATTTTCCTCCTACTTGAGATACAATACTTTGTTTCAGACAACCTGATTATATCAGACTTTGAAATGTCAACATCATGTTTATTCAAATTGTCTTTCTAGACATCTACAACTTGATATGTTTTTGGCATATGATTGAATTTAGCAAAGTTATACAATTATTTTATTTTATACATACAGACTCATTTTTTCCCATTAAATTTCCAATTAGATGATTGGGTTTCTTATTCTAGTCTGCCCATCTGATTTTGAATTCTATTTATCATTTAAGTTATTAACAAACTCATCTTTCTCTTTTCCAAAGACTTGGCTAACTGAAAAAACACATTGAGTATTTGAACTCAGACGATAAATTGAATTAAATCTTCATCTCTTACTAGCTACATGACCTGTGCCTTTGAGTTTCTACTTTCTTAATTGTAAAATGGGAAGTCACTTGAGTTTTGGAGTTATTTTAAGAATTAAAATTAATAAATAGGCAAAGAACTTAGAGCAATATTTGCCTTGATGATAAATGTTGTCATCATTATCATGACCATTATTGTTTTTTTCAAGTCACTAATAAAAATAAACAAATTCAAATCATAACATTTTATTCCATTAATTCATTATACAAGTACCAATTTGTTTCACCTAAAAGTAGGTAATTTCAAAATCACTCATTAATATACACAACACCAAATTACCTACTTAAAGTGCAATACCATTGAACATGAAACCGCAGTCACTTTTTTATTATAAATATACCCAAACAAGTTTTTTTCAAAATTCAACTATTTAAGAAATTTTAATTTTGTCTATGAATCACATTTTTATTTCACCCATATTTGAAGAATTATAATAGCTCTTTGCAGTATTAAATCATAGATTGTAGTCACTTAGGCAAAAGCTAACAAATCCATCTATCTCTAGGGAAAACAATGAACCTAAATTTATACTTACTGCAGTTAAAATTTTGACAAATTTTGTGCCACTACCAGTTAGAAAATCTAGGCCTCACACATTCTTGACTCCCTAAAAATTAAGAAAAATATTTTATTTTCTCTAAGATCAACAATGACTTATCTATAACAATTAATCATCAGATATGAGAACTCAACATATATCAAGCATGTGATAGACATAAAGGGATAAAACTAAGCTTTCCATGGTGTGGATGTTAGTAGTTAAAGTATTGTCTCCTCTTTCAATAATAGGACATGACTTCTATTCCTTAGAAAGATTTTATTTTTTTAGAATAATTATAGCTTCACATAAAATTGATAGGAAGGTGCAGAGATATTTTTTTATAGCTTCCCTCCCCAACAAATGCATAGCCAGCCTCCCATTATTACCATTTGTTACAATTGATGATCCTAATCAACACATAACAATCACACAAAGTTCATAGTTTACGTTAGAGTGAATTCTTACTGTTGTTCATTTTATGTGTTTGGACAAATGAAAAATGCCATGTATCCATCATTATAAAACAGAGTATTTTCGTTGCCTTAGAATCCTCTCTGCTTTATCTCTCTCTGCCACCTAAACTTCAAGCAACATCTAATCTGTTTATTATCTCCATAGATTTGCCTTTTCTACAATGTCACATGTTTGGAAAAATAGTGTGTAGCTTATTCAGATTGGTATCTTTCAATTAGTAATATGCATTTAAGGTTCTTCCATATCTATTTATGACTTGATAGCTCATTTCTTTGTAATGCTGAATAATATTCTACTACCTCGGTATACCACACGTTATTTATCCATTTACCCTAAAACTGGAAATATTAGTTACTTCCAAGTTTTGGCAATTATAAGTAAATCTGCCATAAATATCCACATGTAGGTTTCTTGTGAACATAAGTTTTCAATATCTTTGAGTAAATAACAAGGTCCTTGCATTTTGAGGATCTGTCATCTATTAAATGTGAATTATTTTATCTTCTTGGAAAATTAAGCCCTTTATCATTATGTAAAATACTCCTTTATGCCCTATAACATTTCTTGGTCTGAAGCTAGCTCTGTCTGAAATTTATATATTATATATAATATATAATATATATTATTTTCTGTTTTCTTTTAATTAGCAACAGCATGGTATATTTTTCTTCTGTCATTTACTTTAAATACATGAGTCTTTATATTTAAGCTAGTTCTTTTACAGATAATTACAATTCGGTGTTTTATGCATTTTGATTCTTTCTTTTATTTGTTGTATTTTGAGCACTGATCTTCCAAGTGAATATTGATATGGTAGATTAATATTTATCATATTTGTTATTATTTTCTATATGTTTACCTTATTCTCTTAACTTCAATTATTTTTCTAATTTTGAGTGTTGATTGATCATTTTATAATAATTCATTTTCTCTCCTTACTTAACAATTAAGTTATATAACCTTTTTGTATATTTTAGAGGTTGTCCAAGAGAGTGTGTATGAGTGTGTGTGCGTGTGTGTGTATGTGTGTGTATATATATCATTGCTTTCAATCATTTCACTTACACATAAGCATATTTATGTATAAGCATACATAAATAAATATATCTTACTGTTATTAATTTTAACCAACTGTTATCTTTTACATTCATTTATTTTTTCTTTGATGTTTTACTTTCTCTATGTAGATACAAGTTTCTGACCTATATTATTTTTCTTCTCTCTAAATAACTTCTTTAAACATTCCTTCCTTATAAGGAAGGTCTATTGGCAAAAAATGTTCTTATTAATTTTTTGTTTTCTTTTTTTTGTTTGTTTAAAAAAGTCTTTATTTCATCATCACTTTTAAAAGATAAATTCATGGGGTACAGAATTCTAGATTGGTTGACATTTTTCCTTCACCATTTTATTTATTATACTTCACTGTTCTTGCTTGCATGGTTTCTAAGGATAAATGAGTCATAATTTTCATATTTGTTCTAATATACATAAGGCTATTTCCCTCTGACTTTTTCCAGGATTTCTGTCATTTTTTATTTCTGTAGTTTGAAAATAATATGACTAGATGGGTTTTTTGTTTGTTTGTTTTAGCATTTTACTGCGTGGTGTTCTCTGAGTTTTCTGGATTTGTAATTTGGTATCTGAAATTCATGTGGGAAAATTTCAGCCATAATTGTTTCTAATATTTATTAGCTTTCTTTCTTCTCTTTTTGGTATTCTAATTGCACATATATTATACGATTTCTGGTTTTCCTTGAATATTCTTTTTGCTATATTACCCATCAGTTCTTATATGTTGACTCTTAGTATATTAATCACAGTTGTTTTATATTCCAGGTTTTATAATTCCAACATTTTTGCCTGCCATATCTTGTTCTTTTTTTAATATATATATTTTTATTTTTTTTATTTTTGACAGAGAGAGAGAGAGAGAGAGAGAGAGAGAGAGAGATACAGAGACAGAGACAGAACTGAACTGGGGGAGCTCCCAGTTCAGCGTATGGTTCCGCATGGGCCAGGGCCAGGATTTGATCCCCGGTCCGCCGCACTGCAAAGTGAGCGCTCAACCTACTGAGCCATCCCAGCTTCCCCCATATCTTGTTCTAATGCCGGCTCTGTCGCTTATTTATTTATTTATTTATTTCCTTTTAGTAATTTTTTTATTGATAGCTAGAATTTTTCTCAGTAGAAAAGAAAAATGTTATAATAAGGCCTTTAGTAAATTAGGGATAAGATTTGAGGGAAAGGAAGTGTTTCATAGTCCTCTGATTAGGTCTCAATCTTTTTGTGAGTTTACGTCTCTGGGTTGTGTATTTCACAAGTGGTTCTCAGTTTTATTCTCCTCACTTGTGTGTGACATGGATGGCTAAAGTGGGCTAAAGTAGCTTTTTTTCCCCTGCCCTTACACAGAAGTTCAAATTGACTGCTGTTGAATATAACTCTTTCCCATGTCAGTTAGGCTCTGAAAATGTCAGCAGATGAAGACCTTGTTAACTGGTTTCTCTTAAAGACAGACCTTGTAAGAAGAGAGTGCTGTTGTGCATTTCAAAATGATTTCATTTCCCTTTCTCCTGCAGAAAGAACAAGGGGATTTGACTGATATTTACTGTGAAAACCCTACAGACAGCCTAGACGTAAACCTCACAAAATTGTGTGTCCCTTCCTATTACTGGGTTTTTCTAGTCTTTTCAACTCTCAGTGTTGTCCTCACTGAGTCTCCAATAACTTTATCAATTATAGTTCAGATTTTTCTACCTAGCACTGTTTCCCACAGATTTTTAGCTCATGAATCTCTTCTCTGGTAAGCCATGGCTTCAAGTTTTTGGCTGTCACTCTCTATTTACGGAGGCAAGGATTTTCCATGTGGCCTCCCCCTCTTAATAGACCCTAGAAGAGTTGTTAATTTTTCAGTCTGTTCAGCTCTTTATTTGGTAGAACAGAGTGGTGACTATCAAGCTCCTTGTATGTGATACCAAAATAATAATAATAGTAATAATAATAATAATAAATAATGGTAAAATAAATACAAAACATAAATTAGATGTTGCTTTTTCTGGAAGAATCACTTCTGTACTCTAAAAGCATGAAGGAGTTAGAAAATACTATTTGTTTAAGAGATGGGTATATGTCACTTAAGCTTAGCCAATTGGAGTGCTTGCTGTTGCTTAGGTCTGGGGATAGGGAAAGGGATTTGAGGAAGCTAGGGTAAAAATTAAAGGTGGAACTCCCTCTGCAGGGCTAACTCAGCACTTACATGAATCGGAGTGTTTAAATTTTGTGCCTTAGTACTTTCATTTACCTCACACTAGTCCAGGTTCTAATTTGCTTTAATTGCAAACTGACCCAAATTATTTAAATGACAATCAAGTGTGAAACTTTACTTTGAACATTTGGCAAAGAACCTCTGGCTTTCCTCTGAAACTACCTAAATCAGTAGGACATACTCCAAGGGATAACGACCACACATCTGCCAAAACGGACAGTTGGCCTGAGAATTAAGCCAGTACAGAAGAAACAGAGCATGACAGGAGTTAATCCCTAGAAATACTTTTAGGCCCCAAAATCCACCTGTATAAAAGTAATTTCAATGCTTTAGTTATTTAGTTTTTATGATAACATTAGCCAATAAATTTTGCTTGTAATCTGAGCCAACTAAATATCCTCTATTGGCAGCCAAGATACTTCTTCGTGATTTATTTCATCCACTGCACTATCAGAAAATATAAATTTTTTATGACAGATTTTTATTTATAAATATTATTTGTAAAGAAAGGTATTATAGATTAATATATATATATATATATACATTACATATACAGTTTACAACTAATAATAAACATGATCCTATGAAAACCATATGCAGGTTAAAAAATAAAACTTCACCAGTTTCTTTGCAGATGCTTCTGTTAACTTCAACTGCTGAATTTCTCTTATTAAATAAACATCCTTTGTAATATATGTAATATATGTCTTTCATAAGCAATATATTATTTACTTTTATTGTTTGAAAAAACTTTGAGTAAGCTATACATACATTTTATATATAATATTTTTAGTTAAAATTTACAGATTAAAATTTACCTTGGTTAAAGTAATGGTTTGGATTAATCCAGTTATATAACAACTTACACAGTCAAAATTTTAAATAATTCTACCACCCCTAATATATTCCCTCATGGTCCTCTGGAGTAAACTATTCTCCATACAACCAGCCCATGGCAAACAGAATGTTCGCTGTTACTATAGTTTAACCTTTTACAGGATGTCACATAAATAGATTCATGCATCATTATCTTTGGAGGTTAGTTTCTTTCACTCAGAATAAACTGTATGAGATTTACCCATGTTTATTAATATAGTTTTTTTTCTCATTAAAAATGTTTCATTAAAAATAGAGCCAACATACAGTAGTATATTACTACCAGGGTTATACCATAGTTATGCAATGTTTGCAAGCTAAAAGAAGTGATCACCATAATAAATCCAGCAACCATCTGAAATACTATGCTATCACTATATTGACTATGCTGTATATTACATCCCCATGACTGATATGTTTTATACTGAGAAATTAAGACTTCTTATTTCCCTTCACCTTGTCTACTTTGTTAAAAATTGTTCAGTTACAGTTGACATTTAATATTATTTTATAGTTTTAAAATTAGTTTTGAAATCAGATAACGTGAGTCCTCCAAATTTATTGTTCTCTGTCAATATTACTTTGTCATATTAGTTCCTTTGGAATTTTATATAAATTTTAGAATCAGGTTGTTATTTCTATTAATTTCTTTTTGCAGCACTTGACTGGGGTTGCTTTGAATCAGTAAATTTATTTCTGAAAACTGATATGTTAACAATATTGAGGTATCTAATTCATGAACTTCACATCTCCCCAACTATTTATGTTTCCTTGATTTTGTTCATCAGTGTTTTCAAGTTTTTAAAATACTTTGCAGGCATTTTGGCTAAGTTAAGCTTAAACATTTTTAAATATTTAGTGTTATTAACAATGTTTATTATTAGTCTGGTTTTAATTTCTCACTATTTATTGTGAATATACAGATATACAGTTAAATCTTGTACACTGAACTTGTGTTCTACAATCATAAAATACTTATTTGGTAATTTTAATATATATTTGTAGATATATTGGAGATCTTCTTGTAGACAATAACACCCTCTGCAAGTAGAGATACTTTTTTTTTTTCTAATCTATATTTTTCATTTTGTTTTCTTGTTTTACTGTTGTTACAAAACTGGTATGATGTTGAGTAGGTATGATAACAATGAATATATTCTTCTTACCAATATTAGTGTTGGGGGAATTCAGCCTTATACCAGTATGCAAAATGCAAGTAGTCTTTTTTATCTATAGATGTTCTTCCCGATGTTAAGGTTTTCCTCTTATATTCTTATTTTATTGAGAGTTTTACCATAAATTCATGTTAAATATTTTCAAATGCTTATTCACAACGATTGACGTGGTCATGACAAGTTACCTTATATGTTTCTCAAATGTTAAACAAACCTTGCATTCCTGCAAAAACTCCACTTGGTCATGATGTATTATGCTATTTATGTATTGCTGAATTTGATGTACTAATGTAAAAATTATTGACATATTGAATAGCAACAATATGTCAATAATTTTTGCCTCCATGTTCAGAAGGTATATCGTCTATAGTTCACTTGTAGTATTTATTTCTGATTGAGTATTGAGATATATTTGGCTTTATAAAATGAATTAAGTAGTGCTACTTCTTCTATTTTCTATAGGAGTTTGTGAAGAATTGCTATTATTTCTCACTTATATGTTTGGTAGAAATATCCAATAAAATAATTTGGATCTGGAGTTTGTTTTTAAAATTTGAACTACAAATTTATTTCCTATAATAAATACAGAATTATTTATGTTACTTATTTATTCCTGAATAAATTTTAGAAGTTTTTGTCTTTGTAGAATAATATTTATTCAGCTTATCTAATTTGTCTCATTTTTGCCAAAATTGTTTAATATCTATTTGTTATCCTTTCATACCTTAAGGATCTACGTTGATGTGTGTTCTATCTTGAGGTGTATCATTTATTTGTTTTTCATTTTTTTATTCAGTAGTCTCCCCAGTTTTACTAACTGTTATACCGTTACAACTACTTTATTAAACAAATATTTACTGAACAAAACAAGTGGAAAATTACTTTCTTCAAAGAAATATTATTTTTTAAAAGAACATATTTAGATAATTAGACTTATTATTCATTCTTTAAGCCCCAGGTTGAAAGTTAGCTCATCTGTACCCTCTTCCTCAATTAATTTCTTCATTGTTCTAGGCCTCTCATGGTCACACTGGCCCCTTGTTCTGTAATTTTTCAGCTTGTATCTTCACCATTAGAACTGTAAGCTCATCTATGGTACAAGCATGAGTTGCTGATTTTTGAAACTTTGGACATTATAAATATTCAGTAAATAACTTTTTTTCCCCCCCTAAAGTTGTAGGATTAACAATAGGGCAGAATAAGCAAGACTATAATAAGCTTTTTGACAGTACATTTAGAACATTGTCCAGGTAAAACCAAGTTAATTTAAACCCTAGAATGGAGTCCAGAATGCTCTCTCCTTTGTCCCGGATGACGGCCTACCCCTCCTCTGTGTCAGAGATGTCTCCCTCTGCCTACTTCAGAGCTCTGGTCCCACCTTTTCCAAGAGGGGTACCCTCTATACCCTCCTTACCTTTCATTACTGGCCATTAGAACAAAGGTTTCGAATGGAAATTCAAACAAGAGTCTAAGGCAGAAGTGACTTATTTACCTTTAAAAGTGCTTCAGAATGAATTGATTTCTTTGTATTGTGTTTCTGTTTTGGTTTCATTGATTGATTTTTTTCTTTCTTTCTTTCTTTTTTTTTTTTTTTTTTTTTTTTTTTTTTTTTTTTTTTTTTTTTTTTTTTTTTTTTTTGGCATAATGTGTTCTTTTTTGTTTCCTAACATGGAGGCTTAGATCATTGATTTTAAAGCATTATATTTTTATAGAGTAAACATTTGATTATAGAAAGTTTAATCAAAGTTTTTATTTAATTCCCATAGGTTTTAATGTGCTACATTTTATTTAATTTTTTTAAAGATTTATTTTTATTGCTTTTTGACAGAGAGACACAAAGAAAGGAGAGGGTCCAGAGAATTCTCCATAGTTGACAGCATTAGTTTTCCATATAGTTTTACTCCACAGGCACGGGGCTGTGCGGGGCCAGAACTGGGCCAAGAGCCTCCCACATAGGCCCCGTCAATAACTGAACTGAGGCACATCCCAGTTCATAATATGGGTCCATCTGGGCCAGGGCCGGAATTTGATCCTCTGGCTCCGGGGCTGCAAAGAGAGCGCTTAACCCACTGAGACATCCTAGCTTCCCCAAATGTGCTAAATTTTAATATTCACACAAATCAAAATATTTTTCATTTTTTTATGACATTCTCATTAATATATTAGTTCTTTAATTTTCAAACATCTGTTTTTAATAAATCACTTGGTATTTATTTCTATTTTGATTCAGGTTTTGT
Organism: Craseonycteris thonglongyai; assembly: GCA_004027555.1. NCBI lineage: Eukaryota > Metazoa > Chordata > Mammalia > Chiroptera > Craseonycteridae > Craseonycteris > Craseonycteris thonglongyai. The sequence continues at coordinate 47,411 of PVKE010006841.1, forward strand.
CAGATAATAGATTCTATGGATTTTGAAATATATTAAGTTTGTTAATATTTGATTATGAGCTAGAATATGGTTTATCTTTTTAAGTGTTCCTTGTGTACTTTAAAAAGATATATATTCATACATTGTTAAATGAAGTGTTTCAAAATGTCATTTATGTAAACTTAACTGATAGTTTTGCTTAAGTCTTCTATATCCTTAGAGAATTTGTCTTATTTTCCTATCATTTCCTGAGAATGAAATGCTTAAGATTTTACTATAAGTATAGATTGTTTTACTCTTAATTTTATTAGTTTTGCTTCATGCACTGCAAATCTGTTAAATACGTACATGTTTAAGATACTTATGGTTTTTTTGTTTCTTTGTGAATGGGCACCTTTATAGTTTTTATCAGTGTTGGTATATCTTGATTTGAATTCTCCTTTGCCTGATGTTAATACAGCCATTACATTTTTGTTTTCAATAGTATTTGTCTGATATACTTTTGTATTTATATGATCTTTATTTTAAAAGACATTTTGGCTGGAGGTATTTTTGATTTGCATTCTTTACTTAGAATATGGTGTTCTACTTTTCTAATATGTGTGTTGTTTCTAAGAAGTCTGATAGCAATCTAATTCTCTTGCTTTTATAAATTGTTTAGTCTTCTTGATAGAGAACCCTAAGGACTTAATTGTTTACTTTAGTATTTCTTCTGTAACATAGTTACCCAAAGGATTATCTGAGTTTATCATTCAAAGGCAATTTTTTTTTAATATCAGGTAGACTCTTCCAGTGAAAAATTAAGGTTATTTATATAGTGTTATCCAGTTTTACATTTTAGTTATCTTCCAGTACATTTTTAAATTTCTTCTTTAAAGACTAACATTTCAATAAATATATCTTTCTTACTTTTTTCTTTAGAACATTTTCATTTACTTGATGTTTTTCTTTAACTGTAACAACAATTTACTAAGATTTACATTATTCATTACATTTAACGACATTTTCACTAACATCCATTCTTTTTATAAGCATGTAAAACAAAAAGAAGTCCCCAAACTTGTATAAAATTAAATTTTATGCAGTCATTAAGCTCCTCACAAAACAAGGGAAAACACCTTAAACCATTTTGGAAGAGATGTTAGCATTTTACAAGGACTGTTGCCCTGGGACATCTACAGTCTATATGTAGTGTAGCCTTTTCAAAGAAGGCAGAGAATCAATTGAAATGATCTTCAACCAAGGTGCCCTGTTGAGGTCACTTCCTCAGACATTGTCAAAAAAGCCAAACACTTGTAGTGGAAAACACCAGATTGAAATAAAAGCAGTTTGCAGAAATGGTTGATGTATCACCTACAACTATTTTGAATATTCTCCATCAGCATCCTTAGACATTAAAGATTAGTGCAAGATGGGTACTAAGAATGCTCACATCACTTCAAAAACAACAGCACATCCAGTGTTTAAGACAGTTTTTGGACCTCTGCAGAGACAACAAATAGAAAGTTCTAAATTGGACTGTTACTGAAAATGCAACTTAGGTTCATTATTATGAGCCTGAGTCAAGGCCTATGCAGTAGCTTGAAGAGAGCATGCCATCCCCTGACAAGTTTAAGGTGTTATAATCAGCTATAAAAATGATGGATACTGTTTTTTTAGGACACGGCAGGTATCCTTCTAATCAAGTACAAAGATAAAGATGTCACAATAGCCAGAGAGTACTGTTCCAGTCTACTAAAACAGTTAAAAGAATCTGTGAAGAAGAAAAGGAAAATAGACCAAAGGGGTGCTGTGCTGCTGTTGCATATGCCCATGCACAATAGCAATGTGGCTTTGGCTACTCTTCATGACTGTCTTACAAATGTTAAACCACCCTCTCTATAATCCAGACCTGGATCTGTTTGATTATTATTTGTTTATAAATATATATATTAAAAAATAGCTTCAAGGGAAGAAATTTATAGATAACAAAGAGATTAAACCTGCAATTTGAGGGCAACAACAAAAAAATTTTTCTTGAGTGTATAAATAATCTTACTAAACTATCTTAAAAGTGTGTTATGGTTAAGGGTGAATATATTTTAAAGTAAAAAACTTAATAAATACCGTATTTTCCGGCATATAAGATGACCGGGCGTATAAGACGACCCCCTAATTTTACAGTTAAAACATAGGTTTAGGCCTATATTCGCTGTATAAGACTACAGCCTCGGAAGTGGGGGGTAGTCTTATACAGCGAATATAGGCCTAAACCTATGTTTTAACTGTAAAATTAGGGGGTCGTCTTATACGCCCAGTCGTCTTATATGCCAGAAAATACGGTAGCTATTTTTACCCTTCTTCTATTTTATTCTGCAAATTGCTTGACCACCACTGATATATCTAATTTTAATCAAAAGCAATTTTTCCCTATTGCTATACCAATAGTATTCTTTTCAGCAACAGAAAAACCATTCTTAAAATTTATATGGTAAAATGAAAGACCTCAAAAAGCCAAAGTTATCTTGAGCAAGAAAAATAAAGCTGGAGGCATCACACTTCTTAATTTCAAAGTATATTACACAGTGACAGTACGAAAAATAATATGGTACTGGCATAAAAACAGGCAAAGAGATAAATGGAGCAGAATGGAGAGCCCAGAAAAAATTCACACATTTATTGTCAAATGACCTTTGACAAGTGTGCCAAGAACACACAATTGGAAAAGGATAGTTGTTTTCCTTAAATGTACTGTGAAAACTGAATGTCCACATGCCAAAAAAAAAAAAAAAAAAAAGAACTAAGAATCTTATACCATACCGTATACAAATATATACACAAACACTTGTATTAAACACTTAAACATAAGACCTAAAATCATAAAAACTATTAAAAAAAAAGAACAAGAAAAAAGTACATTACCATTTATATTGGGGATGCCTGTATAGCTCAGCAGTTTGAGCACTTGCCTCCCAATCACAAGGTCCAGGGTTCAATTCCCAGTCCTGGCCTGTGCAAACCTTATATGCTGAACTGCAGCACACTGGTAGCCACTGAATGGGTTGGTGGTGAAAGTTCTTGCCAACTATGTGGGAGGACCTTGGTTTGGTTCTCACCCCTCATGGCCCCACATCCACCTGTATGAAATGAAACAATGCAACAACTAATGATGTACAACTATGGAGACTGCTCTGCCCCCACCACCCCACTTCTATTTTTCTCTCTCTCTCTCACCTTTTCTCAAATAAAATAATTCTAAAACAAACAAACAAAAACAAAACAAAACAAAACAAAAAAACATTTGTCCTGGCATTGAATTTTTTTTTTTTTGGAAATGGCATCAAACACTCAGACAACAATAGCAAAAACAAACAAGCACTCAAAATATTCAGTTCAGTACATCATCAAAACGACAGTAGGAGAAGAGATTTTTTAAATCTCTCGGATGTTATAGAAATTTAACAACTAAAATTCAACAAGGGAATTCTAAGTAACACATAGCCTCAACTGAGAGATCCACTCATTGCAAAAAGAAAACCAGCAGAAGAGAAGAGAAGGACATAGTGCAGAGATAGTGCAGTGGAATGTGACCTGGTGCCTCACAGAAGAGGGGGGAAAGCGGGGGCCTGGAAACACAGGCTGAAGTGCAGCACAACTCCAGGCATATTGGAGTCTGAGAACTGACAAGGGTGGAGGTGTGGATGGCTGGGATGCACATGGTCCTGGGTGATTTAATGTCTGAGCCGAGGCATGTTACATGGACCTGGGTGAGTTAGGGATCATCTGGCATGCAGCACAGGCCTGGAAAAACTGGGAGCCTAGAACCAATAGGCCCAACAGCACTGACTGTACCACAAAGTATCCCTGTGTGAGCTAGAGACTGAGAACCCGAAGACTTGGAATGATAAACAGAGTAAAGCATAATCTTGGGCAAATTGCAGACTCAGGGGGAGGGGTGGGGAGAGAGAGGCAGAGCTGATAGCAGGCACCCACCTTGCCCCTATGCACCCCTGGCAGTGGGGGCAAGGGAAGGAGAGACAGAGCTGACAGCAGGCATCCACCTTGCCCCTATGCACCCCCGACAGGGGGACAAGCTTAAGGCTAAACCCAGCACCCAATGATGTACTCACAGGGCACAAAGCAGTTGTAACCCATACTGCCCTCACTGCCAGTCAGAAACCATAAACAGAGAGCCTCATTGCCCTCTTCTTACATCTGCCAAAGCTTTCCACTTTCCTAAACTGCACCTAATTCCTGATTACAGTTTGCCACAGCTGGGAAACTACAAATACCCTGTGCCACAAATAAGCCTGAGCTTTTCCCAACAAACCCTGCCCCCACTGAAATCAGCTATGGGGCTTAGGGAAGTTGACACACAGGCATGGGAGCTTCTGCCTGTACAATGTTCTCAGAGGCACAAAATACTATTACCCATCATGTCCTCCTGAAGAGTAAATACACTGAGACCAAGGTGACTGGATCAAAGAAGAGAGAAGCCCGCCTTCCAGAAAATATCCCAGTGTGAATAAACCTAATAATAAAGAGAAAGTATTGTAAGATGTTGCAATAACACCAACTGGGAAGTAAAATATAGACCTTTACATATCTACCAGAAAAAAAAATCCTTATGCCCAGGAAAAGAAACATCCCAACAGCAATGAGTACCCTAAGGAACAAAGCTGCCCAGAAAGAAAATGAAAGATCTCCAGCAAAGGAACTTAAAGATATGAAAATTTATGAGCTAAATGACATAGAACTCAATATTGCATTTATGAAAACACTAAAAGAGATTAAGAAAAGGCAGCTAAGTACAGAATAGCAGCTAAAAGTTCTCAGAAAGAAAATCTCAGAGCAAAAGGAATACTTTAACAAAAGAATTGAAACCATAAAAAAGAACCAAATAAAAATTCTGGAGATAAACAATGTAATAAAAGAAATAAAATAATAAAATAGCTAGCATAGTAACCAGAACCAACCAGATGGAGAAAAAGATTGGTGATATCAAAGACAGAAATATGGAAATGTCACAGAAGAAGAAAGAGACCTGAGAGTTAAAAAAAAAAAAAATGAAAGGTATCTACAAGAATGATCTGACTCCAATAGAAAGAGCAACATATGTATAATGGGTACAACAGAGGGAGCAGAAGACAAAATGGGCAGAGGGAATTTGCTTAAACGTATAGTAGATGAGAGCTTCCCAAATCTGTGGAAAGAACTAGAACTCAAATCCAAGAAGGAAACCAAACCCCTACCTACCTGAATTCTAGCATTCACTCATCAAGGCATGTTATACTGAAGATGTCAAAGATCAAAGACAAAGAGAGAATCCTCAAGGTAACCAGAAAAAAAGAACACCATTACCTATAAAAGAAAGCCTATCAAACTGTCATCAGATTTCTCAACAGAAACTGTACAAGCCAGGAGGGAGTAGAATCAAATATTTAAAATATCAAAAGAGATAAATTACCAGCCAAGAATAATCTATCCAGCAAAGTTATCCTTCAGATAAGAAGAGGAGTAAAGACCTTTTCAAACATACAGGAGCTGAGGGAATTCTCCAGCACAAGGCTAGCATTTCAAGAAATAGAGAAGGAGGCTATTGGATCTGAAACAAAAGGTAAAAAATAAATAGGGATAAACTGGGAAAAAGAGAAAACAAACAAACAAACAAAAACATAAAAGAGGAGGAAGTAAAGG
>PVKE010006842.1:0-52828 GCA_004027555.1 Craseonycteris thonglongyai
GGGCTCTGGGCACAAAGCCCAAACACAATGGATGTCTGGCAGGGCCTGCAGTTTCCTTGGGCAGCTGAAGAAAGTGTCTGTAGGAGAAGTTTTTAAAGTTTGGACAGTGTTTTCTAAGTTATCTCTCTAACCAGCGTAATGTTTCCTTTATGAGCCTTTTAACCAGTGCAGTTTTGAAGTGTTTGAGAAGCAACACAATGTTAACTGCTCGCTCCCCGGCTTTATAGCGGTGTGATCGCCGGCAAGTTACTTAACCTTTTGTGTTTCAGTGACCTTGACGGACTGGAAACCAAGATGGACAGAGTCCTACGTATTCCAGGATTGTCAGAGGCTTAAGACTGTGGAGGCATAGCACACGGTTCCTGGTGCTGCATGACTGTTTCATCTGTGCTGTCTGTTAAGGGCCACCTCAGGCAGTGGTGAGCAACCCAGCTCCGGGAGCGTTCAGACACCAGAGAAAGGACGGTATCTTGAGAGAAACGGTGGAGCTGATTCAGGTACCCGATGGATGGGTGGCGGTTGGGCCTGCGGAACCCTAAAGGCTTTTGCGGCATGAAGATCTAGTTGTAAATAGCTGCTCCAGTTCGCCAGTGCATAAACAACTGATACACACGCGCACAGTAATTTTCCTAAAGACAGAAAAGCAACAACGAGATGCCACTTTCTGCCTATAGTACTGGCAGATCGAAAGGACTGTGCAATGCCCAGTGTGATGCGCTGATGGGAACTGGGACCCAGGTCTAGCTGGTTTGTAGAAGGACAATGGTTAATGCCTTGCTCCCCACCAGTTTGCTCACACACATCAATGTATTATCTATGACTGCTTTATATTCCAGTTATCCGGCCTCTAGGGCTTTATTCCAAGGAGAAAGTTAGGCAAATATGCAAGGGATGTTTATTGTGGTTCTGCTCATAATACATAATAACCAACTTGGAAAAAGTCTAAATGTCACAACTGCAGGGAATGCTAGGATAGCTCAGTGGTTGAGCACTTCTTGGCAATCACGAGGTCCAGGGTTTGATTCCCAGCCCCGGCCCGTGCAAACCCATATGCTGACCTGCAGCACAACTGGTGACCATCAGGAGGGCTCAGTGGCGAAGTCTCATCTCCGATGCAGGAGGCCCCAGGTTTGGTTCCCCTTCCACGCGGCCCCACGTCCACCTGCGTGGAATGAAACTTGTTGCAACTAATGATGTACAACTATGGAGACTGCTCTGGGCCCTCCCCATTCTCTTCTCTCTCTCTTTCTTTCTCTCTCTCCTTCTCTCAAATAATAAAATAAATCTTAAATAAATACATATCAGAACTGCAGGTTTTAGAATACTATACAGCTATGTAGAGAGGATGTCGATTTATCTTTGTTGGCATACAAATACATCCATGCCTTTGAGGTCAAAAGAAAAGCAGGCCAGCAGCAATATGGATGACATAATTCCATTTTTATAGAATAATACACTTTCATCATTATCAGTATAATTTGCATAGGTAGACAGATGTTCGATGAAATTCTATCAAAATACTACTTCTGGGTGGTGGGGTTTGCCTGATTATTCCTTTTTCCTTTATACATTGATAATTTTTTTTGGCATTTTTTATAAAAATTTTTATTGACATTTTAAAAGAGTGTATATGCCCTGATGTTGAAAATAAAAACGAAATAACTGGCTGAGCCCTGCAGCAAGTCTCTAAACCAGCAAGCACATCAGGGCCTGAGCCACCTAATCCGATGACATTCCAGGACAGGGAACTTTCAGTGACGACGGAAGACAGTTGACGGATGGCAGAGCCCGCAGCCTATCTGGGCTGATGGGGTGATAACCCCTCTCGCGGCCTGGCTCACTTGGGACCACAGGGCTGGCTACAGACCCCTCAGTCCCCAGCCTCCCTCAGAAGTAAACAGGAAGCAGAGGCAGCACTGGGAGCTAGCAGAGGCCCGGCAGAAAGGACCCGGACCCTCACTCCACACAGCCTGAAATTCCCAGGAAACAGACGCCGGGCATAGATGCTGGACACTGTGGGGTGTGAGTCATGAACTGGACTCCCCTCAAGAAGGAGGATCCTGGGTGGCATGGGGATGGGGGGGATGCGGTGAGACAGTCAGACAGAGGGACAGAGGGACAGTCTGACAAAGGAAGAAACAGATGACAAACCCACTTTGTTGCAGGGTTCTTTCTCAGGAGATAATGATGGAAATAGGGAGATAAAGGGGAGGACCCTGAAAACTGCTGAGCTATTCCCCTCGGTGTGAGGATGCTGGTCATGAGCCCTGAGGGCCACACCTAACAACTGCTGATATCCACCCACAGTAGACTTAGAGGGGACCTCCACCAGGCTGCGCTGAGCCTGGACACGGGGACAATAGAGTCCCATTGGCTCTACTTACCACATGGGGTTTTAAAGGCCATTGAAGAACATGGATGTACAACCATTTTAAAATGGAAAATGCTGCCCTGATGCACGGTATCACATTTACATTCCAGAATTACTTTGAGTCAATTAAACTGAATCCTAGGTTACTTTGAATTAAAAAAAAAAAAAAAAAAAAAATCTCACCAAAAATGTCTGTCAAAAAAGTTGTTCTAAAAACATCTCACAGAAAGTATCCGATATCGAATGTCTATTTCATTCATCCATTTGTTCACTTACTTGCACTTAATTATTGAGCTCTGCTTATGTTGCAGACCGGTTCTAGCCCACAGGGTAGTGCAGGAAACAAAAGATACAAATCCTGCCTCCACGGGGTTTATTTTCCACAATGACCCTGTTCACCGCGGGAAGTTTGTAAAAGAGGGGGCCCCATGGGTTCCATCGGATGATCACTGGCTATGACAGGTTGTCATTTTTCCAGGAGAGTCAATAGAAAAATGCTGGTGAAAGCATAACGCTAGAACATCCCAGGCCTGGGACTGACTCCGTAATGCCGAGCCTCGGAGTCAGCACGGCACGGCCCGCACGCACACACATGGACCGGATCTTTTGGGGGTGGAGGAGCGGCACCTATGGGGGTCCTGACTGAAACACGCAGAGCTCACCCAGATGTCTTCTTTTGTTTGCTTGTCTGTGTCCAAGAGGAGCTAGGGGCTGTTTTGTGACAAAAGACACAAAAAAAATCTCCGTGTTACAAAAATACCATAAAAATAGGATTTATCAGAATAGAAATTGTGTGGGGCTTTTTCTTTTTACTCTCATCATTTTTGTCAGGCTCTTGTTTATGCAATAAATATTTGAATGTTATTTTGAATCAAAGGTTTGAGAATAGCAATTCTCCCTATAATCATAAAGCCAGCCCCCTATGAGCCGGGGACTCTTCTCAGTGCTTTAGATTTATTTACTCACTTGATCTTCACAACCATCATTACCCCCCATGTGACAGATGAGGAAACCAGCCAGGGCACACAGAGAGGTTAAGTAACTTGCTCAGGGTCACACAGCTGGCAAAGGGCTAGGCTGGGATTTGAACCCAGGCCTCCAGGCTCCATCATTGGTGTGTGTAATCCCTTTAGCACATGGCTTACCACACGGGAATGAGGGAGAAGATGATGATGAGAGTCACCAATACTTGAAGCCTGCTTCCTTGTCAGGCACTGCTAGGTCATCGGAGTTCTCATCTCCGAATTAGCCCCTATTTTGTGGGGCCAAGTGCCTGTTCCATCCCCATTTTACTAGCGAAGGCCCCTCAAGTGACTCACTCACCATCCCAGACCCAGTAAGTGAACGGTGGGACCTGGGTCGCATCAGGTCTATGTGACACTATGGCTGTGTCTTTCCGTGACCGCTCCTCAGAAAACAAAATAGCAAGCAGTTAAGTAATTGTCCAATGTTGATTTTACGAGTCCTAGAATCCTTGGAGAGGATAAATCTTCGGGGAGAAAAAAAAAACAACAACAAAACCTTAAAAATAACACTTAGCTTTTCTCCCAGAAACGGAACATTCAAATACTGTGGTGTGCCGGAAGTCATCGAGCATCTTCAGCCCAATGCTGGCTCCAAGGAGCCTCTCCCCTTGTCTGCACAATTCCTGGGAGAGAATTAATCAGGAGTGTTTACTGAATGCCTACTAGGCGACACTGTGAGCATGTGCCTCAGACCCGGCAGATCCCAGAGCTTTGCCCGCACTCCCCGCTCAGCACTCCCCTTGCCCTTCCAGCCACCCCCCTGCCACCCCCTCCCCCTAGCCAAGAGCCTCCTGAGAGGCTGTGGCTGCAGAAAGCCTCCTGGCCTCTCTTCCTTTGCTCCTCATATGGCTGTCTTGCTCCAAACGCAGCTAGTGAAACTGGTTTCTGTGGGGCCAGACTCCTTTCTCCCTCTCCCTGCGATGTGCCGATAGCCTCTGGATTGCATTAAGCTGCATAAATAACAAGTCTGTTGTCAGATTTCCCCCTGGTGAGGAAAGGGCAGATGGGGAAGCCGGCGGGGCATGACCTTCATGTTTCTCAGCGGGAGTCAAAACGCCTCCCATGCTGGGGACGGGCGAGGAGGGTCTGTGTTATGCTTGCACTGGGCCCTGACAGGCCAGTGTAATTCCTGTGCGCGCTGGCGGGGCGCTGGGATCTGTTTCAGAGCCTGGTGTGTTTCACTCTGTCTGTTGCACGGCCAACATCTGGTGGGAGATGAAAAAGTCTCCTGCCGAATCGTGCAGGCTTGGACCACTCCCGGGTTCGGGCAGCCCACCCTGGGGATGGGGCTTCGTGGCTTCCCTGTGTCTGTTTCCGCAGCAATGAAGTAGGAGGCGGGACTCCTGCTGATGAGAGGGTTCCGGGAACGGGAGCATAGGAACCTCAAGGCGCCTGGCACGGAGTAAGTCAAGTGTCGCTGCCCTCCTTGAACCCACGGACACAGGGACTTTGCTGTCGGGGAGCTGGCACGTCCTCTTCCACGTGGGAGAGAGACACCCCACCGTGTGCAGGAGAATGCAGAGCTCAGAGCTTGCCTACCAGGCTTCCGGGCCTGACCCGGATCTGCTTCCCCAGGCAGAGGGGCAAGCCCTGACGCTCCGCTTACACTGGCTGCTTCTGCTGTCCTCACGGATATTCCTCCAGTTTCGAAGTGACTCTGTGATATACTTTAATGGTTTTTTAAAAAATGTGGGGGTGTGAGACATAGGAGAAGAAAGGGGAGAAGGGAAGGGGAAGGCAGATTTACTCCTCACTTGTGATGGGTGGGGCCTGTGCTTCTTCACCTTTTAGAATTGAATGTCCAGGATCCCCCTGGTGATGGGGTTACTAGACCCATTTCATAGATGGGTACATTGAGGTTCAGGGGTATTAGGTACCTTGCCTTGACCATATCTCCATATGGGATGGAGCCAGGATTGCAAGCCATTCGGTCTAATGAGTGGAAGCACTGGAGGGAAACAGTAACCATCTCACATTTCTCACAAGTACTCCAGTGAATTCTCTGCTCTTCTCTCACGAGGTCATTCGTCCTATGTTAATGTTGGTTTGTTCCTGTCTCTATGACTTTGCAAGGCAAGACGATGCCTGTTTTAGCAAGAAGGATGGCTTTACGGTGCCTCTGTGGGAAGGCTCTCTTACACTCAGAATTATTCACTAATAATTGAACACCATCTCAGGGAAGGGGGACCATGTCTTTCCTCCTTGCCCAAGACGGTCAAACTTCCCCCCTATCGATTTATCTCCACCCAGAGATTAAACAGTGAGATTGTCCCGTGGTACTAGTCACCACAGCTGCCATTTCTCCAGGTCTCGTTAGGGCTTTGCGTATGTGACCTCATCCAATGCTCAGAGTGACTCTGGGAGTTAGGTACGTTCAGCACGCCCATTTGCCAGATGAGGAAACTAGGGGTTAGGGTACCAGGTGGTGGCCTCAGGGGCCAGGGAGCTGGACCTTACAGAACGACTCAGAGTAACAGCGAGCCAGGTCTCACTTACGGTATTTCCAGAGTTTCTGAAATCGAAATGCAAAGGGAGTCCACCATGAGGGCTGCTCTGGTCACTGGCCCTGAAGTCGCCTGCCAGGGTCTCCATCCCACTGTCTTGTCTAATTATTCTTGGTTTCTCCTCAGTCGCTGAGAATCTGATTTACTTCTCTGCTTCTCCCTCCAGATGACAAGGCTACTGTCCCTTGGTGGTCATCACTGTGCCCTCGGAGACTGGGCTGGTAACCCTCATAGTAGGTGCTCAGCTGAAATGGACTGGCTGGTGGAAGGGGACTGCGTGGACAAGGGGACAAAGTTCAAAGGCTCAGCTCACACCCAATCCTCCTGGGGGGCCGTATCCTGAGCCTGGGACTGAAAGCTCCCCACGATTCGGGGACAGCCCAGAGCTGCCATTCGCCTCACTCTGATCTACAGAAGTGCGACCTTGAGGAGGCCTTCAGAGCACATCTGCCAATAGATCAAACCTTCTTTCAGCCATGACAGCCTTCCATCGCTCACCTCCCCACATAAACCCGCGTAATGAAGACAGATGGCCCCGGTCGGCCGCCAGCCGTGCTGGGAGTGAAGCACGGCCTGCACACGGGGCCGGGGACGGCCCGAGGCCACACACCCCACCTGGAGATGCTCTGGGGTGTCACCGTGATGGAGCCTTGTCTGCTCAGCCTGTGCCTCCTCCATTGCCCTGGGCGGCCACACCTCGATTGGATGAGCGGGTGAGTGTGAGGAGCGGGCTTCTTCCAAGGCGTGTGGCCTGAGCCAGAACCACCACCAGCCCAGCCCCAGGGGGCAGCAGGCAGGGCCTCTATTCAGCTAACTCCTCAGTAGGGAGGTATCCAGGACTGGGAGCCCTCTTGGAGGTGGGGAACAAACAGGACGAAGGTCAAGGCTTCACCCTGGGGGTGCTTGAAGGGAGGGGGTGGCAGAAACCTGAATACCTTCCTTGGCTTCCTGCCCACCTTGTATCAACAGGGGACTTGGGGGAGGGTTGGGGGGGGGCTCTTTCTGCATATCCGGGGGTGGGGCAGCTATGAGCAAGCATGGCTCAGAGGTGACACAGGATGAGGCTCTCAGGACACAGCCTTGAGTGTGCTGGGTGGCACCCTGGGTTTGAAGGGCTTTCGAAGGGGAAAATCAGGAGCTGTCTCTGGGCAGGAGGTGGCCACCTCGTAAGGTGTGGCCAGTGTCTGGTGCCAGTCTGGGTGCAGAGAGGCCTCTCACTGCCAACCCCAGGCCTCAGGAGGGGTACAGAGCACTAGCCGGGGGCAGGGGGGAAAATACAGTAACAGGAGAGTCTAAGGGATGAGTGAGTGGTGGGTCTTGGGAGGCAGGCGCCATACAGCCCACACAGCAGCTGCTGTTAGCAGCCCAGCTCACAGATGGGGACACTAAGGCCTGGAGGCATGACCTGACAGTCCCCAGTGCCCCCGAAGCTTGTGACCCTAAGGCCGGGCCCCCCTGCTTCTTCCAGCCCCATCTTTAGGGCGAGGCTGACTAGACATCCTATTTCAAACAGGACAGAAAACAGGGGTACTGTCCCTTTTTAAACGGGACATCCGGTCAGCCTACTGACACCTTGAATTTAGCCCAGTGACACTAGGCTGACCGGATGTCCCGTTTGAAAAGGGACAGTAGCGTTGTCTTCTGTCCCCTTTAAAGCAGGACGTCTGCTCAGCCTATGTAGGGGGGCACACATGAGCTGGCGTGAGGGGCTCTCGCTGGGCCCCTGGAAGTAGCCGGGCCAGCGGTGGGTCTACAGCCTGTGGGTGCTTCTAGACACTTCTCCAAACCGCCCATGGCGCAGAGGGGAGGCGCAGTGGGGCGAGGGCAGCCGGCGTGTGCGTGTGGCATAGGCAGGCCGGGCAGGCAGATGCCTGTGTGGTCCGAGGGGGCTTCGTGTGTGTGGTCCGCCACCAGCCCAGCGCTGATCATCTGTCCAAAGGCTGCTAACTGCCTGCCCAACGATCAGCCTGTTTACTCTAGTCCTGTCCGCACCGACTGAACTCGGAGAGCGCTGTCTCCTTCCAGCTGGAGCTCCTCAGGGGGAGAGGGGGGAGGGGGAGGGGGGGAGGAAGAAGGGGAGATGGAAGGAGAGAGAGATGGGCGAGGGAGGGAGGGAGGGAGAAGAGAATCTGGGAAAAAAGAGAAGAAAGGGAAAACGATGTACATGCGAAGCTCTACAACAGATAGACTGTCAGTGGGGTTCCAGATAAATCAAGGCAACCATTTGTAGGCCATTTCACCTCCCTCCTGTTCTCTGGCACCTTCTAGCCCCCCTCGGTGGGTTTTGCACCCCCATTCTCCCCACCCCCACCCCACCTTTGCTCACAGACCAGGGTCGTGGCTCACCTGTGTGGAGCATGGCCGAAGCATCATCGCTCATGTTCTCAACCACTAACGTGAAACAGAGCTGCTCTGGTCTGGACGTGTGTGTGCGTGTCTGTTGTGCATACGTGGGGTGTTTGGGGGTTGCGGGGAGGGTTAGCAGGGGTCGGCAGGCCTGCAGTGTCTGTCCTTCCCATGCAGACATTTCCAGCCTCTATCGACCTCGCGGGAGCCTCCCAGGAGTGAAGCGAGTGAGTGTTCTCTGGAGGTAAACATGCGATGTCAATCTATGGCGGAGTTGAATTTACGACCAGCTGTGCGGGATTTCATGGCTTCGGTGACATTCTCATGATTTCCTCTCTTGAAGTCTTGATATTCAGCTCTAGTTTATAGTGCCCCTTCCCCAAATTTCCATTGGTGACTTCATCCTTTAAAATCTTTATTTGCTATCCTTATCTCGATCGTGTATGAAATGACGAGGGATGGAAAGGAGAGAGGCAGAGAAAAAACGTTTTGTTTGTTGTTTTGTGTCTGTTACTGAAATGATAGTTCTGGGTCTGGGTTCAGTGGACATCAGTCTAGAACTGTGTGTTAAGAAGCTAAGAGCCGCATGGTAGATAAGAGAAGGATCAGCCGGCATTCGTGGACAAGTTTCATTGTTCAGAACACTCGATGTTTGGAAGCAAGAGGAAGGGTGGCGGAAGTGCGGCCGAGACCCATTTACTTAGAGCCCGATCCTCTGAGTTACACACAAAAGCAGGTTCGGCAATTGGGTCTCTGAGCCTCAAACCAGTCATTCCTCTGACATCACTGTTTTCCAAACTAGGTACATTTTTAAATACATCACTAGGAGATAAACAGACACATCAATGAAGTGGCTTGTTTTACAAGAGAAAATTGGGCTCTTCTTTTTAACTGAGGTCAAATTCACAGTGAACAATTCAGCAGCATTTAGTACGTTCCCAATGTTGTGCACACACTACCTCTATCTAGTTCCACAACATTGTCATCACCCCCAGAGGAAACCCTGTCCCCAGGAAGCACTTTTTTTCTCCTCAGTCCCATACTCTGCTTTTGTCTCCAAGAATTGACCTAGAAAACTGAGTACTTCACATTCGCCAGAAGTGCTCAATGAAAATCGCTCAGCTCGTTTTATTTTTTCATTCAAAGATAACACATATTCGTGCTGCAAATTTAATCATTGCAAACAAACAAACAAAAATACATAAAGAAGACTTTTTTAAATGCTCCCCTCCCAAGTTTCTCACCCTAAGTAACCGCAGGCAGCATTTGGGGGCACCCAGCCCCTCTGCCCCAGACATCTCTTTGTATAAACACGCACACAACCCAGCACGCCCTTTTCAAAGTCACTGGAATTGTATTCGACTGCTAGTCTGGAACCTGATTTTCTTAACCTAACAATATATGTCAGGGACATATTTCCATGTCAACACACACAGTTCTGCCTGATCTTTTACGTCTGCCCAGGGCTCCTTCCTGCAGACGCACAGTGGTTTAACCAGCCCCGAGGGACCGGTGATTAGGTGTAAGCATCTAGCTTTCATTCAAAGGGATTGACTTTCTGGGCTGTGTTAATTGATTGGATTTAGGGGGCTTGCTCACAGGCGGGACGGATTGAGGAAGGATTTAAGAATTCTATGGAAGAATTCAGGACTTACTGACACTTCAAGTTAGATTCGAGTGACATGCAGACACACCTGCTCACTGCACCTTTGCAGATGTCAGGAAGGAACAGACAAGCTAAGGAGACATGACAAACCTCTAAGGACATGGGACCTGCCAGCAAATCCACCTAAGAAGGCAGCGTGGGCAGGCTGGCCACTCACCCAGCGCCCAGCAGAGCTTGCTGGGCTTCCAGGTTGTTCAGTAGTAGCGCTGGGGATGGGGGAGGAAGCAGGAAGCTGGTATCGCTTCTGGAGGGCTGAGTGGGAGATGCCTTCGAGCTGCTGTGTGTGTGTGTGTGTGTGTACGTGTGTGTGTGTGTGTGTGTGTGTGTCCACCTGAAAGAAAAGAGGAGCCCCGCTTAAAGGGAGGCATCGATGTGTCAGTTTTCCAAAACTCTCCTCAAAACCTTGTAACTCAACTTGAAATTTGCCTTCCCGAGGTAAGCGGCTACACATGAAGATTTTCTTAAAGCCAGTTGTCAGTTCTCAGCTATGTGCTGTCTCTCTCCCCTCCACACTTCAAATCCTCAGAGGGCCAGGTAGCATCTTGGGTGCTGCAGAAGGACCTCCTGCATCAACCCACGCTGGCCTAGGGTGAGTCCTGCCTGTGCTCCCATTTGACCACTCACAACCCTCATTCGCAAAGCCCTGCCTCCGCATCCTGTGATTTTGCGTTTTCTGCATATTCTGGGTGCCCCAGCTAGTAAGCTCCAAGGTTCAGGGATTTCTGCAGAAGCGGCCCTGGTGCTTTGTGAGTGAGTGAGCGCAATACCAAGTGTGGATGCATGGACCCTGACGGGCTTGAGGTTGATCGTTCTCTCTCTAGCTGCAAACCCTCAGAGCCCCCGGCAGGCAAGGGCCTAGGGAAAGCCCCTCCCACTTGGGTTTCCAAAGACACTAAAGTTCAGAGGGCTGGTTCACAGGGCAGGGAGGAAGGGGAGGGAGGGAGGGAGCCACTCGCCTGGAGCACAGAATTGAAGAGGGCTCCGAAAAACTCAGTCATCGAGAAGATCTAAAATAACACAAAAGTAAATCCACGAGATGCCAACCCCCAAATGTTTAAATAAATGCCTGGGTGCAGGGTTAGGATCAGGGGGTGGCATGGATTGGGTCGGATCCTGACTTTTTGTTCAGCAGGGATTTTGGGCATTCATTTTGATTTTTTGTGTTAAAATAGTATGTGTTTTGATGACTGAGTTTTGAGGCGCCCCCTTTAATGTTGTAGCCTAGGGGGTAAGTGCCTCACTCCTGGCCCAGCCCGGCTCCGCCAACCAAGTCTTGTCCAAGGTCATCGGCGGTGGACCGGCTGCGAACCCGGGGCTCCAGCTGCCAGAGCTTTCCTGGGAAGGTGTGGGTTCGGAATTGTAACTGCTAACTGGACCCCTGAGTCTCAGTTATGTCAGTATTGACCTTCCTGGGAACCCGGGGTTTCTCAGGAGAGCAAATGGGGAGGAGTGAATTGTGCTAAGGCACCTACGATCACCCAAGATGCTGAAACACAGACTGTGCTGAAACACAGACTCCGCTGAACGATTCTTTCTGTTCAGTCCGCCCCCCACCTTCGCTGAACGATTCTTTCTGTTCAGTCCGCCCCCCACCTCCAATGCCTGTCACAAGACTCCATTAGCTGTCCCAGGTTAGCGATGCACTGAAACACTTACTGGCATTTCTAACAATGCCGAGGGGTGGTGCCCCGGGCACAGCAATGATTCCATTTGAAACTCACAGATGAACATTCCGGGAACAGGGTTTTATGGAGAGGAGTCGTGTGTTTTGTGTGAAATAAACGCTTTGTCACAATGTTGATGACAACGTTTTGCTCCTTTTACTGAATATCTGATTTTTTAAAAGTTCCCCAAATACACATTCTCAGAATCCAGAGAAGGAAAAGTTGAAAAGATACCTGGGAAGTCATTTGTAAATTGATTTCATTGTTAACCAAATAGTTTTGCCTGTCTTACTCTTTTTTTAATGAAAGGGTAACATTCTGAAGCGGAAACTCATCCCCCACCCCAGGCAGAGCTGTTTTGCTAAGATACAGGCTGGTAGGATCTGAAGACCTGCCACAGGGCTGTCAGCCTGCAGGATTTAATTAAACTGATTGGCCCATTCAGTTCAAGCAACAATAACAACAGGGTAATTTCGTGCTGTAATTGAGCAGTTTGGGGAGCTGAATCGATCTTCCTTTACGGCAGATGGGGGAAGACCCGGTCACAGTGACAAGGGGTTGGGGTGGCAGACCTGCTCCATCCCATCCCGGCCACACGGCTTTGGGGTCTGGCTTGAGCTTCTCTGAGTCTTGGCCTCTGCATGTGGAATGCGCGGAGACCCCCTACCCGCCTTCCAGAAGTTTCCGATCAGATGGGATGGGATGTGCATGTGGCTCAGGACCTGGTACCCCAAGGAATCAGCGTTCTCTCCACCTTTCTTTTCCTCCCCGGCTCCCTGAAATTAGAACAGAGACTGTGCTGAAAAACAGTCTTCTGAGGGGTCAGGAAAAAGTGCCCGCCTGAGAGAGAAGGGTTTTTTGGGGGATTGTGTTTTGTTTGTTTTATTTTTGGTTATTGTTGTTTTGTTGGACCTGATGTGTCTGGGGAGGCTGTGAACACATGCTTTTCAAAAGGTATTATTTAATATCAAGTATTGATCATCTAGTATGAGGAAAGACCTCCGCTGAGCTACTGCAGGAAATCCTAAAGCCAATTTGATCCAGGCCCTCAAGGTGACAGCCAGATTCCAGCCCCAGGGTGGGGGAGCTCCCCAAAGAAGGGGCTCCCTGACTCTTCATGCGTCTTCAGAAAGAAGAAAATATCTGTGGAAATAGTTTACAAAAGTAACATGTTTATTGTAGATTATCTGGGAAATTCACAGCACATGAACATGCCACCACCAAGAAATAATCACTTTTCACATTTTTTTGGTGTCTTCCTGGGCAAGTGACACACACACACACATGCACACACACACACACACACCTTCCTGGAACAGTGCATGGCATTGCTGAGTCAGCACCCAGGAAGCGTGCGCTATTGTTGTTACTGTTATTTATTGTCCCTGTTTGTTATTACTGTTATTTATTTTCTCTGTTCTTATAAAACCAGGCTCAAATGAAGCAAGTGCTGTCTTTGCAAATTGCTCTCTTCCTTTCACTGCTTGAGCATCCCCTCCTACCCCTGTCCTTCAACATGTTTCTACAGTATATTTCTTCACAGCCACGCAGTAGAAAACTGCTTTAAGACGCTTCGGCTGTCCCCTCTTCCCTCCACTCTCAGCAGCAGGGCCGCTCCAGCCTCCGGGGAGCTCAGCCTTCCCAGGAAGAACCGACCGGGAGGTGCAGCCAGCATCTGGGCACTTCAGGGCTCCGCTCCTGGGTTTGGGGGGGTTCTGAGAATACAGTCCTTTGGTAAAGTCAACATAAATCTGTGTGACACTTACCGTAGCTCTTTATTCTAAACTGTGTGTGCTGCGTGGATGCCGCCCAGGGGGGAGGGTGGGACCTAGCAAAGCAGGGAGGACATGGAGCAGCCTGTTTTGCAGCTCAGATTGGGGGACCAGCCACGACGCTTCGGAGGCCTCCCAACCTGGACTGGATTGATGCCTTCCTGCACACCCGGGCCCAGGGAAGCAGGCAAGCACCTCCTGCCAAGGCTTTTGGGCCACTGTATGGGCTGTAGAGGTGGCAGACCAGATGCAGTCAAGACGTGGAAATCGAATTTCGGTTCATTTGTGCCTTGCGGAGCAAAATGGGGACTCTTTTAACAACAACACTGACCCTCAACACTCCCTGTGCACCAGGCAGGGTTCTCTACACGCTCTTACGTGGACTCCTTCAATTTTGCAACGACCCCTGAGGTGGGGACATCACCAGCTTTGGCTTCAGCAGACACGATTGCACATGGGCTACACAGGTTCTGGATCGTCCCAAGTCACCCATAATTCCTTCTCCCCCTCAGAGACCCATCCTTGTTTATTTCATTCAAATAATTGTGTTTGCAATATTGCACCTTAGTCCCCATGACAATGATGACCACCCAAGCATCGCAGAGAGGAATGACTTAGAATGAAAACCCTGCGTGGACCCAGAGCAAACCGGTCCCAGTGACTCGGGAACTCCTTTTGAAGGAGCCAGCAAGGCAGACTTGCGATTTCTTTCCTGGGGGGCGGGGGGCTTTCTGCCCTGGAACCGGCCTTTCCCACACTCAGTCTGCTCCCTGGCCTGTGGGCCTCTCTGGTTGTGAATGGGTTTTAACGGATCTGGAGGGGTAGAGGGGCTGCCTGGGGCGTCTGATGATGTTTAAGGGAGGAGTTCCTGTCCTGTTTCTGCAATGCTCAAATCTGGCCCCTCTGGCTTTGTCTGTTGTCCCAGCTGGGCTCTGAGCCCCCTGGAGTTCTGTAATTAGGGGTGCTCCCCAAATTAGCCAGCCGCTCGTTGGGGCACCAGGGATCAGACCAGCAGGTCCACAGAGTACTGATCCCTATTAGTCCTGAGACGGCCTCTGCGTCTTCGTTCTCTCTCCATGGAGGGGTCAGAACCAGGGAAAGAAATGTCCCTGTTGCAAGTTGATCTTCAGGGTGAACCAACCCCGTCTGTGGCCCTCTGCTTAATAAACTGCTGCCTTTTTTTCTTTCTAGTCTGACACACGAACTCCAGCGAACAATAGATACCCTGTCTCCATCTTCCTCCCTTTCCAATGAGGACACCCGACCAAATGCAGTTTTAACTCTATCTTAGGAATTTCTCCCCTCGGTTTTTAAAATCAAGTTTCACCATCCCACGCACAGCTCTGACGAGGGTCATGGTCCCATGTGACACCCCGTCCCCGTTCTTTTTATTCGGAAGGGACCTGGGCAAGGATCGCGCTGCCGACCAGGTGGGTGCAACGCGGGCCGGCGCGGCGGGCCCCGGGGCTCCCCGCGCTGCGGAGCCCAAGGGCGCTGGGAACGATCCGGACGAGCTGCACCGAGCAGAGCACCTCCACCTGCCCGGCCCGGCCAGCCCGGCCTCGCCAAAGCACCGGCGGGAACGCCCCAGCGCCTCGAGTCCGGCGGCCGGGCTGGGAGCCGGGAGCAGGAGGGCGGGCGCAGAGAACCGAATGAGCTGGGGACCCCAAGACCGAGACGTGCAGGAGTGGCTAGAGGGGACCCCACGAAAGGAGAAGACCCAAGGGGACGTGGAAGGGCGAGGGGAATTGCCAGGAGGCACTGCCGGTGGAAGGCCTTGGAGCGGAGCAGAGGCGAGCATGGGGAAGGGGAGGGAGGGAGGGGGAGGGAGGGAGGGGGAGGGGAGGGAGGACGAAACTCTGAAGGTAAAGAGGGGAGAAGGAGATGGGCCCCACGCTGGGCTGGGAGGGAGGCGGGAGCGGCTCCTGAAGGCGAAGAGAAGGCTGAGGTGCCTCCACTCCTCCGGGCCGGCCCCTCCAGCTTCCCCCCTACCCCGCCCTGTGGGCCCCGGCACCCAAATCCTTCAGAGGACAAAGCTCCCCACCCCGCGCCGCAGGGGCTTCCGGGGCTGCGATCTCCACCACCGCAGCGCACCCGCGGGCCTGCGAAGCTGGTGACAAGGACTAGTGGTCGTGCGGGATCACGCGCTGCCTCTGGCGCTCTGCAGGCCAAGCCCAGTGTCCCAGCTCCTTCCTGGCCCCCACACACACGGCGGGGTCCCCTGGCGGGCCAGGAGGTTTAAGCTGGAAGAGTTCAGGCCTGAGCGATGGCCAGGCCCCAAGGCCCCAGTGAGATTACAGGGCTGAGCTCACCTGTACGTGAGCCGGCCTTGCACTTGACACCTGGGCCAGCTCAGCCAGCCCAACGCTGCCAAATCCTAAGAATCACCTTGACACGTAATAAACAGAGTCCAGGGCCCCAAGCCGCAACCGCCAGCAGAATGGCCGGCGAATCTGGATTTCCAGTGTGCTCCTTGGAGGGGTGACAGTACCTCGTCAGTCCCAGAGCTCAGCTCTGTTGAACTCCCCAATGTCATCCACAGTTGGGTTAGCCCTGCAGCAGTACCTCCCCATGTGAGTTAGCTACAACCCTGTCTACACAAACTGGAGAGAAGTTTGGAGCCCTGGAGAGACTGGGGAGGGTGGGGGGTGGCCAATTCATTGGGACTTGGTTATCCTGTTACAGCCAAAAGAGCCGGTTGCCCCAGGGGTCTTTCGGGTGTCCCGCTCTACTTGCTTTAGGGCTAACTAGTTATGAGAATAGTTGCAGCTACCACGAACGAAGTTGCTCGGGTCTTCGTGTCCCTGTTGCGTGCCAGTCCTCACAACGAGGCATGGCCAGCTCCTCATTGTCTCTAGTTCTCACACTAGTGAGCAGGGCCTCTCCCATGGCACCTGCCTCCCTGCATAAGGTGGTGGGCCTGGCCCTCATGTGCCCAGGAGGGGGACCTATGCACCCCAGAAGTGGTCGGGGGCCTGAGGGCCTGCCCAGTTTCCACTGGGGCGGGTGGGAGCACCGCGGTGGCTAGAGCCACCAGGAACCTGGGCAAAAGCTCGGAGTGCAGAGCAAGCTTGCATGTCCTCCAGGTTCCTGGGAGCTGAATGCTTGGTCTCAGGAAGTTTGATCCTGCACTGAGTACCAATTCTGAGCCCCACTTCTACATCACCTCAATTCGTTCCCACAAGGCAATGGCAGAGGACCTCCATTTCACAGATGGGAAAACCGAGGCCCCAAGCCATTGAGCAGAGAGCCAGGGCCTGACCCCTTGAAGGTTGTAAGTTGGGAGGAAGGAGCCAGGAGCTGGAAGCTTTCACCATAGGATGCCAGGCTCACGCCAGAACCGAGTGCCTGGTATTACACGTCCCCAGATGCCAAGACTGTGCTCAGAACCCTTTTTTCTCTCCTATTAGATTTTCTCAGTGATCCGAGGAAGGGCTGTGAGTCTCCCCATTTTACAGAAGGGAAAACAGAGGCATCCCCTGGAGGACATTCCTGCTCTTGCTCTTTGAGCATCTGTGCTGGTGCTTCTTCCTCCTATCCTGCGGTGTGCCCCCTCACCACCCCCCGGGGTGGAACAAGGCCTGGGGGCTGAGTTCTGATGGGGCAGCAGCCATGAAACACTGATGTCGCAGCCTCTGGAGACCAGCCCCACCTTCCTGGGGAGGCTTACCACACCCCAGAGTTCCTGGACCTGGGGCCTCATAGTGGCCTGTGAAGCAGTGTAGCCCTTTAAAAACAGGCTTGAAGGAGAGGAGTCTGCCTTCTCCTGGTCCCCTTGCTGATGGAGGGGAGGAGCAGTTTTTAAATCACACCTGGAGACACTAGGAGGCCAAATTAGCTGATGTGTGTTAATTAGCTCTTGGCCAAGTCAAGGCATCTAGAAGATCCCAACACAAGAACATTTGAAGCCAATGACATCATTATGCAGCTTGAATGAGACAAAGACTCTGAATTCCCACTGGCCTGTCCCAATGGGTGTGGCATGTTAGGGTCCCTGCGGTCCAGGCCAGTGCCAGCAGCGGAACCTTTTCCTCTCTAGCAGGATGGAAATCTGGCTTATCAGAAGGCTCCTGAGGATTTCCCTTACCCTCGCTGGAATCTGGGCTGAGGTTTGGACCTTAAGATTGCACAGAACTGCCTACAGGTTCCCAAGAACATCCAGAAGAAACAAACACAGTCATAGATATTTCCCGAGAAAGATAAAACATGCCACATGTTTGCTTGGGAAAGGACAGACGTGCTAAGGGTTTCTCAGCGATGCAGTGTTATTATCATCAGCTGAGGCTAATGAAATATCCTAAGTGAAGGAAGCCAGGATGGCTCAGTGGGTTAAGCGCTTGCTTTGCAGTCCCAGGGTCTGAGGATCGAATCCCAGCCCTGACCGGTGCAGACCCATATGCTGAACTAGGGTGTGCCCCCAGTTCAGTTCTCGCCAGAGGCCCCTGGTTTGACCGCCAGCTCGAGGGGGCGTGGCTCCCATGAGGGAGGCCCTGGCCTGGTTCCTGCCCTGTGCGGCCACCACCCACCTGTGAGGAACAAAACCATGTCAAAAACTGATATTGCACAATGATGGAGACTGCTCTGGGCCCTCCCCCTTCTCTCTGTCTCTCTGTGTAACTATGGAAACTGCTCTGGGCCCTCCCCCCCCTTCTCTCTGGCTCTCTCTGTCTCTATCTCTCTTTTTGTCAAAACAATAAAATAAATCTTTAAAATAAAAATTAAAAAAAAAAAGAAATATCCTAAGTGAGCATAAAACATTTTCACCAATAACATGCTGAGTGATATGGGGACATTCCTTCTGTGCTGGTTATCTTGCTATGTAATAAATTACCCAACACTTAGGGGCTGAAACAATCCTATTGTTCTGCTCATGATTCTTGGGGGCAGGAATGCAGGAAAGGCTCAGATGGGAGGTCTCACTGGAGTGTCTCATTAGGTTGGATGTTCAAGATGGCACAGTTTTATAGCTGCCAGTCAATACTTACTGTGGTCCGGGAGCTCAGCTGGGCTGTGGATTGGAGCACCCAAGGGGGCCCCTCTAGCACGGTGGTCTCAGTGTTGGTGAACATCCTATGTGGCAGCTAGCTTGTCCCAGAACTAGTCTTAAGAGCACCAGGCAAGAGCTGCATGGTGTGTGGTGGTCCAACCTCAGAAGTCACTTCCACTGCACTTCATTAAACAAAGTGGTCACAAAGCCACCAAATTCAAGGGGAGGGGACATAGAGCTGACCTCTTATTGGTGGAAGAGCACAGGGCCTGGGGAATGCTGTTGTGGCCATGTGGAGAAGACGCAACCTAGAAAATCTTTCTTAGCATCGATAGAATTAGAAACCAGAGGAATTTGGTGTTAGGAACTTTGGGATTTATTTGATCCGTTTATATGTTAGTCCATTGAGGTTCAGATAGGGCTAAATGCCCAATGAAAGCCACAAACTCAGATAGAGGGGAGCCGGCAGCAGCAACCCCATGTCCAAGGTGAGACCTCAGGTGCTTTAGTGGGTAAAGCAAGGCCTTCAGAGTCAGTGGCTGGGGGTTGTCCGGTTCCTGGCAGGGTGGCCTTGGATTCATCACTGAACAACATACAGTAACACTAATTGAAGCAAAGATTCATTTCTTTTAGAGATTTATTTTTATTGTTTTTGACAGAGAGAGAGAGACAGGGAGAGACAGAGAGAAGGGGGAGGGCACAGAGCAGTTTCCATAGTTGCACAGCATTAGTTTTCAATATAATTTCACTCCATAGGTGGGTACGGGTCTGCTCAGGGCAGGAACCGAGATGGAGGCCTCTGGCATGGGAAGCACACCCCCATGAGCTGGGGCCTCCTACGTGGGAAGCATGCCTGGGGCAGGGGCCAAACCGTGGGCCTCCCACATGGGAAGCTCACCCCGGTGAGAAGCGAACTGGGGGCACACCCCAGTTCAGCATATGGGCCCACATGGGCCGGAGCCCGGATATGATGTTCAAACCCTGGGGCTGCAAGATGAACAGTCAACCCACTGAGCCATCCATCTCTGCATCCCCGAAGCAAAGATTAATTGAGCGCCTACTATGCAGCAACATTCAAAAGTGTTCTCGTGAGTTAACTCACTTAATCCTAACAGCAGTAGGTGAGGGGCAGTTGTTATCATCCCCATTTCCCTGATGAGGCCCAAAGAGGTGGAATAACTCCACCAAGGTCATGAAATCAGCAAGGGGTGGAGCCAAGGTTAGACCCAAATACTTGGGCTGCAGAAGCTCTGGTCCCAACCACTATGCTAAAAGTGGCTGTAGTGTTTGGACTATTATTACTAAGTGAGTGAAAAAATGTTGCAGCTTACTGATTACGAAGGTCAGAAGTGAACAACACAAGCACAGCTGCCCTTCCAGGCTGGTTTCTCTGTGGAATCTTTACTAGGCATCTGATAGCAACCAGTTCTCTTTGTACAACCTTTTGCTGATACAACCTTTCTCTTTGTACAACCTTTCTTCTGCATATTTATCTAAACCAAATGAATACTATTCATACAGGTTCTGACTAATTAATAAGCATTTTCTCTGCTACCACAAGCATGTGGCGGTAGGAGGGTCACAGACGGTGCAACTCCATAGCCATACTGTCAGGGCTCTGGGCTTTTCTGTCTTTTTGCTCTGCTATTTTCATCCTGTGTTTGTGCAACCTCATGGCTGCAAAGGGGCTGCTTTACCTCCTGAAATATGGAACAGTAGCCAACATCCTCACAGCCTTCCTATTTGCCAGGTGCTGTTCCAAGGGCTTTGCATATGTTAACTCATTTAATTCCACCTCCCCCCACCACACACACACACACACACACACACACACACACACACACACACACAACTTATGAGAGTGAAACTATACTATTTTATAATAAGGGCAACAAGCCTAGGGAGGTTAAGTCACTCATTGACCACAAATAGATCACAGAGGCACCTGTAACTGGACAGGAACCTGGGGCATCAGTGTGTTCTGCTGGGCATATTGGGGTTCTGTTAGTAAAGAAAAAGGGGGAAGACTATTGCGGGGAGCTAGCAATAGCTGACATGCAGGTTACTTCTCTTTCTGGGTCTCGTTTCCTCCCAGTTTACCCTGTGATGGTGGTGGAGCCCAGCAGTCAGGTCTTCAAAGAGGTTTGTCCACCACAGACAGAGGGCAGGTCGGCTTGGTGGCCAGGTAGGAACCCTTACTCAACAGCCTGTTGGTCCAAGTGGCTATGTCTCGAATTTAGCCATCAGCCAGATGTGTTCAGCAGTATAAGGTACAGTCCCAACAACCTCTGTTCCTGTGAGCAGCTGTCACCTAGATCCATCGAAACAAGGGCCAGGCGGACAGCTGGTCACCCCAGCTGAAGCGTGGGTATTGGCGGGCAGAGCGGTGTGCTTGCTTTGTGCAGTCATTTGCAGTAGGTGATGGAGGGGTGTTAGCCAGCCCTTCCCATCAGGAGTGAGCTACCTCAGCTCCTTCTGCTGGGATAACTCTGAGCATGGGTCTACACTGGCCCATAGTGTTTCCCCAGCGGGGCTGAGCTCAGTGGCCCACTAGGGCTAAGCAGCCCAATGTCCTACCCTCTATCAGCTGGCCTCTGCCCGCCTTTCCCTTCCCCACTCGTCCACTGATATTTCCTGGGACCATCAGCTAAACAAACGTCTTTACTTGAATCCTAATCGCTGCATCTCTTGGGAGAGAACCCAAATTAAAACAGTCCCCAAGGAGTCTGGCTGCTTCTCTCAGGCACGAAGTCTTCCCCAGAGCAGCCCTCTGTGTAAGAGACTCCTACAAAGTAAACACAAGCGAAGCACTGCACACTGGTGGTGACTTGCACACGCAGGATGTAGGGAACAGCCTAGAAACCATGGCCCTGGACCTAGCCCAACTGCAACGTCATTGGGAGGGTTTGGTTTTTAGCAAAATGAGATATGCACCCCCTGCCCCCCCAAAACACACACACGTGCGTGGACGCGCACACACACACCTGTGACTGAAACCCAAAGGCAAGGGTTTGTGAGAAGGAGCTTTAGCTAGCGGTTGGAGAGGGGTCTTAACAGGGAAGACCCTGCATGAGAGGCAGCTCTCACTTGTCCTGGGGAGCAATGGTGGCCTTGCTCAGCCTGGCGGAGTGGCACGATAAACTGACCTAGATCTTCTGGAATTCTCAAGCAAGTCCCTTGAGTTTGGGCACTGCTGAAATGTGGAAATGAACTATCCCATCCTACCAAGGGCAGAGGCAGGATTCATACTGTTGGTCTTGGCTGCCCTGAATGTCTGCAATAACGTAGAGCAAGGACTGGGTTGAGGACGACGTTGGGTAGGATTCTGTGCTCATGGCCAACTTGGGGAAAGGGGATTTACTGGATTGTATAGCTCAATAACAAGCCAGAGATGGAAAACCAGGCTTAGGAAAAACAAATAAACAAACAACAAAAACAGGGATGTGCTAGAGTCTAAGAAACAAGAATTATTTGATGGTCTTGGCAAGTCATCACTGCTGGGAGTTATTGCATTTTTTTTTTAAGATTTATTTTTATTGTTTTTGACAGAGAGAGAGATACAGAGACAGAGACAGAGAGAAGGGGGAGGGTCCAGAATGGTCTCCATAGTTGCACATCATTGGTTTTTCCACATAGTTTCATTCCACAGGTGGGCGGGGCTGCACAGGGCAGGAACTGGGCCGGGGTCTCGCCCCGGTGAGAACTGAACTGGGAGCACTCCCCAGTTCAGCATATGGGTCCGCATGGGCCAGGGCCGGGATTCAATCCTTGGTCCCGGGGGCTGCAAAGTGAGCGCTTAACCCACTGAGCCATCCCGGCTTCCCCCCATTTTTTTTTTAACATGTGCTATGTGTATAATTCTTACTGTGAGTTATATTTACATAACTGTTTGATCCTCCTAACAATCCTAGGAGCTCAGTAATATTATTATCTTTGTATTTTAGACCAGGAAACTGAGGCACAAGAGTTTAAAATGATTTACCTGCATTTAGCAGCAACCAAATTAAGAGGCAGCAGGGTTAAGATTTAAATTCAAGTAGTTTGATTTTGATATATTACTGCTTTTTTCATTAAAAATCCAAAAAAATGAGGGATCTGGATATTAACTCTACAAACATCTTCAGAAGTCTTTCTTATCCATTTTTTAAGCTTCTTTCTTTGAGTTCTCATGGTCCAAAACAGCTGCTGGAGCTCCATCCATTACATTCACATTCCAGGGGGCAAAAAAAGTGGTAGTAAAGAGAGAAGGACAACAAAATCAACCATTTCAGCTGAGTCAACCCTTTAAGATATTTTCTGGGAAGTCCTATAATAGCTTTTGCTGGCATGTCAACAACAATAATGAACAAGTCAGGGATAAATAGGATAATAAATAAAAACCCTGGCACCAACTTACATTTTCTTTCTGGGGCCAGATAGTAAGAGTCAAGTGAAATTATAATAAAATCTGCCCTACCCTGGTCAACACTTGAATTCCTACATTTAAATCTGCTTTGGGTAACTAGTTATCACAACAGTTCTCATCATATAGGTGTGGGGCGCCCTTATGAGGATGTAACTGTGGATATAAAACAGAGTGAGTGGCTGGAGACCTTCTAGTTCCTGCATTTAGATGAAATCCGAATTAGCCATTCTTGAGGCCAGTCTGGCTTTCAAGTTCTTATGGGTGCAATTAAGTGGGGTACTTGGAAAAGAAGGCATGCCCCTGTTTACTTTTACACCCAGGAGACCCAGCAATTAGGTCCTCCAGCCCTGGGAAGGTGTGACAGCCAGACGTGGCCCCATGCCCTGCTTCATGAATGCAGAGCACAGCGCGCCGTCAAACCAGATTTACGCATCAAATCATGTCAAGTAGGTGCCTGGTGTGTGTTTGTTTTCCCACTAGGACAGCTTCACCGCTCAGCGTCTCTGGGACCTTTGGGGACTTAAGGGTAGGTGGATGCTGGAGCTGGTTGGCTTCAACCTGGCCGCTTGCTTTTGGCCCCCACGCCAGGGGAAGTGAGGGCATTGCGAGCCACCCACCGACAGCATTCCGGAGTGCATTTTGAGCCGGGACACTGCATCCAGGTAGCCGCGCCATCCTGATGAGGTTGTCTGCCCTTCTGGACCTTCGTTTCCACTCCGTAAAGTGGACACAATCACATTAGTCAGCAGAGGTGTTTCCAGCCATTGTAGTTTGATTAGCTGTGAAGCTGTACAAAAACCAAAGTGCAGAACGGAGAAGCTGACATCGCGGGGTTTGGGGTGTGTGTGGGGGGTGGGGGGGTCAAGCAGCTTCCTCTCCTTCCGAAGACCTCCCGCCACCACGCACCTATTTTTCATTCCCCACTTTGAACTGCCTGCTCCACCTCCCCCCAAGCTGCTCCTTCTAGGTAGGAGCTTCAAGAGTCACTTGTTCCCCGTCGAGTCCCTCAGCCGAGGGCACTGAGGGGGCCCGTGCTCTGGTGCGAGCAGAGGCTCAAATACCCGATGAAAAGCACTTCCAGCAAAAAGTGCTCCCCGTGTCGTTGGACAGACCAAGTTTCCGAGAGGCTACGGAGAGGCCTGTCAGAGCCTCGGAAGGGCCTCCTGTGGGGTGCTTCAACTTGATTTCCTTGGCTGAGAGTTGAGTTTTTGAGGTAACCACAACCTCATGAAATAGTAACAACTTCCCCACTGGAGATTTTGTGTGTGTGTGTGTGTGTGTGTATACATAATTTTCTTCTAGAAAATTCTAAGAACAAGGTGGTAAGGTGCTTTAAGACCCCGTTGCTGTGTGCCAGGACCCATGCCAACCAAGCAAATCTGGTTGCATCATCATGATAACCCCGTCAGGCTGGGATTGTTTTACTCTAGTTATAGAGATGAGGAAACTGAGGTCCGAGAGGAAACCTGGGAGCACCAGGGTCACATGGGCGGTCAGGTGTGGAGTCAGACCCAGTCCCAGGTCTCCTGCTGCCCCTTAGTCACAGGGTAGGGTTTGCACCCAGAAGGACAGAATCCAGCCCTGATTCTGGAACTTTCCCTGGGAGTTGTTCCCAGTCAGCACAGTGTGTGTGGCTTCTTTGTTATTGGGGACAGATTCACGCTCCGCACATTTCCTTAGCTGATCCCCAAAGCCCACCACGGCCCACTGTTCAGCGCCAGCGAGCTCGGGCCACATACATCCCCTGGCAGTGCGCCATGCTCTTTCTTCTATCAGCAGCTGCCAGGACAAGGCCAACGATGGTGGCCCAGCATCAGCACTCTCCTGGGCACAGGGTGGTACCTCTCTGGGCAGTCTTCTCCTGGAAGCTTTTTATGTGGGCATGCCACGCCGATGCTCTCCAGCATCAGCTCCTCAGACCAGAAGGAACTTCCAAGACCACGGAGTTTATCTTCTCCAGGTCAGGAAGAGTCACAATGCTCCTAAGAAGGGTTCAAGGTCATTTCTGTGGGTGATCCCTTTGCTGATGTCTCCCAGGTTTCATTCTATTTGATATCTGGATGGACTTTCTTTCTTTCTGAAATCAATCCCAGCCTTGGTGTGATCCCAGCTCTGCCACTTAATGCTGTGTGACCTTGAGCAAGTGACTCAACCTCTCTGGGCCTCATTTCCTTCTCTGTAAAATAGGACCAATAACAGCAGCTGCCTCCTGGGATCATTGTAGCACTCTGTTGGTTAATGCACCCCTGCTTAGCATGGCCCCTGGTACACAGTAAGCACCAAGGCTTTGCTGCTGCTGCTTCCTCTGTCTTTAGCACATACTCAATGTTTAAGAGACTCCAGTGTCTCTGCAAACGAAAGGGATGGAGCAACTTCATAGCTTTCATGGCCTTAGGAGCAAATTAAGGCAGATCTCAATTTAAATCCTAGATAGAGTCCTACTTAAAAAAACAAACAAATTATACTGAACCCTGTCTTCTTTCTGCCATTCAGTGCTCTATGGTAGGAAAAATGGCACCCAATAAAATCAAATTCTATTTTTCATCCAGCAAACTTAAAGGCCAGTCATTATAGGAAACGTGGGAACTTTCTGGCATTAAAACACAATTGCTCAGAATAAACCAGAGCCTATGATGCCAAGAAGTGATGGTTGAGTTGAAGTTCCAAGAGAGTCCTTGAAAGGCTGCTTCCTGAGGCCACCGGACTCAGCTGAGCCCCTGGGACTCAAATAGCTCCCCAGTTCTGCCCAAGACACTTCCTCAGGGCCCCACAGCAGGTGACTAATCTCACTGGTTTGGGTCCTTCAGACACGTTTCTAGAACCAACCATTCTTAATGTTTGGAAAGGAGCTGGTGGCTCTGAGAAAAACAGGGACACTTACTTGAGCAGTAAATATAAAAATGCCCCCAAATCACGTCCTGGGCCAGTAGAATTTAGGGGAGCATTTGCAAGCACCCACGCACAGGATCAGAGGACTCCTACTCACTAGAACACATGCCGCAACAGGTCAGTGAAGGAACAGTGAGACCCAATGATTGGTCAGCAGTCTGCTAACGTCACTTCCCCGAGGGTGCGCTTACACCAGGGGACATGAGACGCTGCCCACTGTCGAAGGCAGTAAAGTGCTTTGAGTGAAGAGGGCTCCCTTCCCAGCACCTGGGTAATTTAGCAACTCTCTGAAAGTCATTCATCTACATTGAAGAAGATGGCCTGTCCTCCAGCTGATTGCGCTGGTGGTGACGATCTGCTTGGCCCCGTGGCTAAATGTCCCTTGGTCCCCATGGATCTGTCGAAGCGCGCAGTGGAACAGTGAGAGCTCCGGATGAAGGCTAGGGGTCTGCAACTCCATCCAGTTCTCAAACCGTCTGGACCATCCTGGGCCTCTAGTACTCCGCTTGTAAAAGGAAGGTTGCTTTGAGGTGAAGCGTGTTGTGACTCCAGAATTGGAAGCTACGGGAGGAGCTGCAGAAGGGGAAGCTGGGAGGGAGGGGGCAATGGGGGGGGTCCCCCAGATGGAGGTGATGGCTGTGGTTGCAGAGGGAGGGTGGAGAGTGAGGAGGAAGAGGACTTTGTCACCAAGCCCTGCCTTCTTAGTCCAAAATTTCATTGTACCAGAAATATCTATTTAATCCTCTTTAACTCATCTTAACCCCAAGCTTGAGTGTCTATGGCACCGGATCTCAGTCAGTTCTGGGGGCTTCCATTCACCTTGGCCAGGGCAATAGCTAAGAGCTGTGGGGCTCACACAGTGCTAAGGCTAGAGCGAGACACACCTGCCTACAATGGTAACGTCCACGTAGGGCATCACCAAGGTGGCCCAGTTCCCCACCCATTTGTCTCTTTAGGTGTGGTGGGTATTTTCACACCATGCTTGGGGCCACGGGAATTCTGGGTAGCCATCTACTGTCCTGCCTACCAATGCACAGCATTTCTTCTCTGGGTCTTAATGCTTGCAAGCAAGGGACAGACTCTCATTTGCATAATTTAGAAAGAAGGTTCAGCTTACATAATAGAAACCCAAAGGTCCAAGGTTTATTTCTCTCTCCTGATAGACATAGGGAACCCAACTTGAACTTAGCCACTAGGTAAGGCGTGTCAGAATTAGGGAGGTCAGGTCACTGGGAGTCCAAGAAGTTGGAAGGTTCATCAATGGTTGCTGGAGATGGAATGAAGAGGTAGACCATGAGGCCAAGGTTAAAAACCCCTCCTGTGGCCTGCAGGCTGCATGTGGCTCAGGACAGCTTTCAATGCAGCCCAACACAAATTTGTAAACTTTCTTAAAGCATGATGAGATTTGTTTGCAATTTTTTTTTTTTTTTTTTTGGAGCTCATCAGCTATCGTTAGTGTTAGTGTATTTTATGTGTGGCCCAAGACAATTCTTCTTCTTCCAATGTGGCCCAGGGAAGCCACAAGGTTGAATACCCCTGCTCTAGCTAATAGAAGAAAGACAGGTGAATCTACCTATGCTGATCTCCAATAGCAGCGAGATTTTCAAGAGATGGTCAAGATGGAAAACACTGACTTGGAAATGGCAGAGGTGGATAAGGAGCATGAATCGGCAAACATCTCTGTGTGTGCAATTACTTGAAAGGGAGGAAACCAGAATCCTCATTGGGAGGGGTTCTTGGGGAAACCATATCATCAGGGGATGCATAGTTTCATCCTTAAAAATCCCCGACCTTTTTGATTAAGTTCAGGCGTTAACCTCCCTTCCCAAACCAGCCTATTCTCAGACAAAGCTCCGAACTGCCTTGGGGGTGAGCTCAAGGATGCTCAGAATAGTTCCCCGGCTGCGCCAATCACTTCAGCCTAATTGCAAACCCTAACTAGGAGAAAACTCAGCGTTGGTTTCCAGATTTCTACAACTTTACCTCCTTTGGCCTCTATTGTTGATGACTGGGAGGCCCCGGTTACTGGAAGCGACCTCCTCTGTGTAAACAACGCAGCCGCACGCTGACGACATGGCTCGGGATTTTATAACTTCCAGTTTCTAGTCTCTTCTATGGGGCTTTCCACATTCTGCCCCTTTTCCCAAATTCAGTGTGGGGGGAAAACATGAATTTGAAGTAATAGGGTTTAGAACTGAAAGAAAAAGTAGAAGGACTCTGTTATTTGAAAAATGTGGTTCTGTAATAGCACTGATGAAAGACCAAAAGGGAAATGGGTACACGAAAAGGCTAAGGAAACAATTAATAATTACAAAATAATTGTATTATTATGTGAGCCTTACTAATGGGCCAGGCACGGTGCTCATTAATTCCTACATGTGACCCCATCCAGTAATAACAGTGCTGTGAGCTAGATGCTATTATTGTGTCCAAATTACAGATGGGGACATGGGAAGCTCTTGTTTATTTTTAGTTGTCTTCATTGACTGATTGATTGAGGTAATACTCAACTTCTGTGAGAACACATAGCTTTTACATTGAAAAAAGGGGGCAGAAAACGAGACATTGTCCCTGTTTCAGTCTGTTTCTGTAACTTACCACAAATAGCAAGCCACCAAGGCAGCGACCTTGACGTTTGGCTCTTTGCACCTTTCCTGTTTTGTCCTGGGCCCCAGAGACCTTGGTGGGCGTAGATCTACTCTTTCCCACGTGTTTGCTTTCCTCATCTTGGATGAGGAAATTGAGGGTTTTTAGCATGTGCTGATGGATTTTCCTTGGGCCACCCAAGAAGCCATAGACCAAAGAGAGATTAAAATGCCTCTCTCCTGAGTGTCTCTTCAGAAGGGGACTAAATGACGGAAAATGAATGTGGCGTGCTGGGGGAAGAAACGCTAGGTCAGATGGCTGCTGAGGCCTCCTAAGGAAGGGGTCAGAGCCCACACTTTGAGTCAACCTCCAACTGAGAACCGGCATGGAGGGTCCGTCCCAGGAGAGCAGCGTCTAACAATGCCCCGGTCACCCAGTGAGTACCCTCAACCATGATGAACTGAGGAAGGCTTGGGGGGGAAGGTTAGCATGCCTTAATCCAGAGAGCCCCAGGTGGGCTGTGAATTCGGCACTGAGATCAATGTCCCTGCAGCAGGGATGGTGGAGGTAGCTTGGTGGATAAACAAGGTAAAAAGCAAGGCCTCTGAAAGTGGACAGACTTGGGTTCAGATTTTCCCTCTGGGGAGACTTCTGATTTCTGCCAAGATAGAAGAGCTCCATCCTTCAGGCCCTCCCTCTTACACCTAAAAATGCTGGGTAGCACACAACAAACAAGCATACAAAACTACGAGAGGCGGATGAAGCAGGCAGACTGGTTAGGGACCTCAGGAAGCAAGGAAAGACCCAGCAGGAAGTTCCCCGAGTTCCATGATTGCCTCCCAGATATCCCAGGCAGGGCACCGGAGGAGCCCAGAATCCGGAACCATCAACAGGCAGACAGACATATGCTCCAAGAAAAGCGCGTTTTCCCTAGAACAGTATACCAGGAAAAGGGGGGACTGAGAACAGGAAACCTTTATGGGCACACCCATCCTACTCCAGCCAACCAACACTGAAGGGAAGAGTCCTCTCCCCCTGCAGTTTCAGGGGGCTGAGTGGGGGAGTTGTTCCCTTTGCCTTGTGTCCCTAATGCCATGGAACTTTGTCATCTTCCCAAATTGAATCCAACCTAATCCAACCCCCCATCCAGTGTTTCCAGGAGAGTTGAGCAGAAACC
Organism: Craseonycteris thonglongyai; assembly: GCA_004027555.1. NCBI lineage: Eukaryota > Metazoa > Chordata > Mammalia > Chiroptera > Craseonycteridae > Craseonycteris > Craseonycteris thonglongyai. The sequence goes on from PVKE010006842.1 coordinate 29,393, forward strand.
TAGTCTTCCATCTCTTCCACAATAGAAGCAGGCGGCACTCTACTCCCCCTGCTGTGACGGTGTTATTGCCCCAAGTAGGGGCTGCTCCTGCACCCAATGCAGTAGTCAGGAGGCTGAGTGAGGCAATGTGAGCAGGGCTAGTTAGCACTCCGGTTCTCCACCCGCTCTTGCATCCAGTGTGAGCAGGGCATGGTGCTGAGCCTTCACCCCATCAGTGAGGCTGAGTAAGGACAGTGAAGAGGGTCTACCTAGTGCGCTGCTTTCCCTCTCTGGTATCCCTGGGTGCAGCAGTGAGCTGAGCATTACTCTGGCCCTAGAACTAAATGCTACACCCAAACAGGTGACTGCCTACTAACAAAAAAGATCAAGCAGGATCCAAACTCTCACAGCACACACACCCCCCCCCCAGGGGTCCAGCTAAACAAAATTTGCTCATCATCCCCAGCACCAGGATAACCACAACTTGAATGGGAAAAGACAACCTGTAGATACAAAAAGAGATGATGCAGAAAGATCTGAAAAGGGTTATGAACAGTGATTATGAATATACTTGAAATAAATAATGAAACATAAAGTCTGCAAAGGAAAAGAAGACATAAAAAAGAACCAAAAGGAAATTATACCACTGAAAATACAAAATCAAAACACTGTCAGGGCTTAATAGCAGAATGAATATGATAGATGCAAGACCAAGTGAACTTAAAGATAGAACAATAGAAATTATCCAATTTGAATAAGAGAGAAAATAGTAAAAAACAAGCAGACAAATAAGCAAAAACAATAAATAGAACCTCAGATACTCATGATACTCAGAGTGCCAGAAGGAGAGGAGAATGTGGGGTTGAAAAAACAGTTGAAGAAATAATAACTGAAATTTTCTAAAATTTGGTCCAAGGTATAACCTAACAGAATCAAGACGCTGAGTAAAACCAATACAGATGAACCCAAATAAACCTACATTAAGACACAAAGTAATCACATTGTGAAAACTAAAGACGAGTTAAAAAAAAACTTGAAAGAAACTAGGGAGAAATGACAAATTATAGAGGAACACCAATGTGATTAACAGTGGATTCCTCATCTGAAACCATGTAGGACAGAAAGAAGTAGCACAGCATTTTCAAGTGATGAGGAAAAAAACTGCCAACCACAAATTCTATACCCAGCGAGACTATCCTTCAGGATTGAAGGGGTAAGAAAAGAGATTGTCCAGTACAGAAAGTCTAAGAGAATCTGTCTCTAGCAGGCCTACCCTTAAAGAATGGTTGACAGGAGTTCTCTGAGGAAGATCAGAAAGCAAAGAAAAATGGAGCAAATATCATAGGCTCTACTGCTCCTCATCAGTTTCTCAAATTGTATTTTTTTAGTTGAAGCAAAAATCATGACACAACCTGAAGAGGTGCTTGATGTGTACAGAAGAGAAATCTGAAGCAACTATATTTTAAAAGTAGGGAGGATATAGGGTCCTTAATGGAAGTACGTTTTCTAAACTCAACTCCGTGTGGTAAAAACTCAATATCAGTAGACTGTGATAAGGGATGTAGGTATATCGTAGTATTTAGAGCAGCCCTGAAGAAAGCTATAACAGTCCTATACCCAAAAACATCATAAGTAAATCAAAATGGGATCTGAAAAAGTGTGCAAGTGTTCAACAAGGAGGTAAGGAAAGAGGTAAACAGAGAAACAGGTAACAAACAGAAAGTAAATAACACTGGCAAACTTAAGTTGTCACTAACCCAGAATTACTTTGAATGTAAATGGTCTAAATACAACAATTAAACACAGAGATAACCAGAGTGGGTTGAAGGGAGCATGCTGAGAGCTAGTCTGTCTATAAGAAACTCACTCCAAATATCATGACATACGTAAGTTGGAAGTAAAAGGGTGAAAAGAGATGCATCATGAAAATGTGAATTTAAAAGAAAGAGTAGCGATATTAATATCAGCTAAAGTGGACGTTAGTACAAAGACAACTATTAGGGACAGAGAGGGACATTATGTAATTATAAAAGGATCACGTCACCAAATCGCTCCTCCACGATTCACTGTCTTTACTGACAAGCAACGTGGCCTCTTTGAACCTCAGTTTCTCCATCTCTAAAATGGAGACATTAACCACTTCATAAAACACTACAAAGATCAAATACTGTGTCTAGATTAGCGCATGGTAAAGGCTCCACAAATAACACCTTACCATCTTAAATAATGTGTATCTTATACACCATTTCAATAAGGTGTATCTGTCAGGAAAACAGGAACCTCACAGTCATTGTGTGTGTGTTTGTGTGTGTGTTTGTGGGTGTTGTGAAAAAATATGTATGTGTAACATATTTTAACCGTTTTTAAGTGTATGACTCAGGGACATCCACATTGCTGTATAAACATCACCACCATCCATCTCCAGAATTTTGTCATCATCCCAAACCGAAGCTCAGCGTTCATTAAACACGCGTTGTTTCCACAGTGAGGATGTCATATAAAGAAAGTGTAAGCCAGGTGTTGGAGGACTGACTCGGCAAAAAGGCACCTGCGACGCCACGGAGGCGGACCAGCAGACGGACGCGGCCGCCTCTGGGCTGCAGAGACCAGGCGAAGAGGCGGGTCGATGAGAATTGGGGAGCTTGGCGGAGGGTTCTGTGGAGCTGGGACCCTGCTGAGGGAGCAGGGCTGAGCTCTGGGGGGAATGCGACGAAGCGGTGGGGACAAGCCTAGTGGGTGGGACCAGCTGCTCCTGCGGGGGTGCAGGAAGGACCCCGCTATTGCATGGCTGACCAGAAGATGCACCCCTCCCCCGCTGCCCCTGCTTGGCCGCAGCCCACTCTAGCGCCCTCTATTTGCAGCGACAAATAGGAGCAGCTGGCGAAGGGGAAAGGCGCGATGCAGCGCCCCAGGGGCAGCATCGTCACTGTGCAGCGCGCAGGGGCGCAGGGGCGCAGGGGCGCAGGGGCGCAGGGGCGCAGGGGCGCAGGGGCGCAGGGGCGCAGGGGCGCAGGGGCGCAGGGGCGCAGGGGCGCAGGGGCGCAGGGGCGCAGGGGCGCGGGTCCGTGTCCCGGGGAGGCCGGAACCAAGTGCCGCAAGCCGGGGGGCTGACAAAGACAAAGTTATTCTCTCACCGCCGGAGGTCGGGAGTCCAAAGTCAAAGTGTCAGCTGGACAGCCTCCCTGAACCTTCCTGCCTCTTCCTGCTCCCAGGGCCCCCGTGGTCCTGTGGCCGCATCACTCCAACCTCTGCCTCAGTCTCCCTACGGCCTCCTCCCTGTGTCTGTGTCTGAGTCCCAATTTCCCTCTTTTGATAGGTCCACCTGGGTTAGGGCCTACCTTAATTCTCTCTCCTCTCTCTCCTCTCTCTCTCTCTCTTTCACACACACACACACACAGACACACACACACACACACACACACACACACACACCCCACAACTCAACCCCTAACAGTGGGTTTGGAGCGCAGGCGTTGTTCTGAGACTCAGGGACTCCAGGCTCCCTTCAGCTCCCACTAGTCACAGCCACCTTTCACAGACTCCGTTTACCCATCTGTAAAATGGGGTCGGGGCAAACCCGTGGAGACCAGCTATGTACAGGGCTTGGTGTCACAAGTGTGGGACCCGAGATAACAAGATCCGTGTGCTGCTCTTGAGGTGCTTAAGGTGAACAGGGGCAGTCCAGAACCAGCCGGGGACCACAAGGTGGGGGCGGGGAGGCGGGGAGGCCCGAAGGCCGAGGTGTGTGGGCGGCTGCGAGGCGCGGGCTAAAATGCCCGTTTTATTTGACCTGGTGGGGCGGGGGGATGAGCGCCGCCCAGCTGCAGTGTGAATGGGTCTGTGGATTTATAGGATGGCGATGCCTTTCCAGAGCTTTTTGATGGGATTGAGGGATCCCAGACGGGCACAGCGCTTACATACACAATGCAAAGTGGTTTTCAAAGGGCCGGCGCTGCGGCTTCCATATTCATCTGACCCAGAGTAATGTAAACGGCATTCTCCACAGACCTACGGTTTATTTGTACAGTTTGGGCCATTTCTGTAAATGTTTGACCCGTTTGGAAATCCAATCCACAGGGAAAGCAAATGAAGGCTTTTATTTTGTGCAATGGAATTCGCGGTCGATGACGGTGACATTGTACCTATAGCAGTGTATCGAACGCTGCAATGTATCGAATGCTGCAATGTATCCAACGCTGCAATGTATCCAACGCTGCAATGTATCCAACGCTGCAATGTATCCAACGCTGCAATGTATCGAATGCTGCAATGTATCCAACGCTGCAATGTATCCAACGCTGCAATGTATCCAACGCTGCAATGTATCGAATGCTGCAATGTATCCAACGCTGCAATGTATCCAACGCTGCAATGTATCCAACGCTGCAATGTATCCAACGCTGCAATGTATCGAACGCTGCAATGTATCCAACGCTGCAATGTATCCAATGCTGCAATGTATCCAGTGCTGCAATGTATCCAACACTGCAATGTATCAAGCACTGCAATGTATTCAATGTTGCAATGTATTAACGTTGCAATGTATCAAGTCCCTCCCTGGGAGGGACTGCACTCTACGCCAGATTAAGAAAGCACCCACTTTTTGTTTTGTCTTGTTTTGAAACATCTCAAAACCTGGAGAGAAAGAAAACTGCATGGGATAGGGAAGGGTAAAGAGATGGGAAACTCACTGTGCAGGGCCCAGCATGTGTGTGTGGGGGGGTGCTCAGTGAATCTCAGACAGATGGAATATCCCAGTGACAAAATCAGGGGCCACCCTGCGAGCCAGGGTAGGGTGCCCAGACTGATGTGGCTCACAACTCTGCCTTATGTCAAAACACGATGAATCCTCTACAAACCACATGCTTCTCCTGTTCATTAAACATGCTATAAATAAATAGGCCAGGACACTTGTTAAGAAAAAGCTATATGGGGAAGCTGGGATAGCTCATTAGGGTGAACACTCAACTCACCTTGCGGCCCAGGGGTCTGAGGCTCATATCCCGGCCCCCACCTGTGTGGACCCATATGCTGAACTGGGGTGTGCCCCCAGTTCGGTTCTCGTGGGGGTGAGCTTTCCACGTGGGAGGCCCCTGGTTTGGCGCCCCCCACCCCCCGGGCGTGCCTCCCATGTGGGAGACCCCGGTCAGGTTCTGCCCTGTGCAGCCCTGTGCCCACCTGTGGAATGAAACTATATAGAAAACTGATGACAGATAACTATGGAGACTACTCTGGGCCCTTCCCGTTCTCTCTGTCTCTGTCAAAAAAAAAACCCCAAAACAAACAATTAAAAAGGAAAAGAAAGAAAAAGCTCTACAGCTTTTGAATAACATGCCTAATTGCCATCAACTTCTCTTTGAAAAACATTAATGCAGACATTCATAATGTAGCCCTCGCTACTGCTGATACCTCAGAGGGAGAGAGCAAGCAGGCGCGCTGCGCATCATAAATGGCTATCTGTGTAACAAATTAGATTAGGATGTTGTTACAATTGTCTGGAATTGGAGATTCTTTGCAAAATATTACAAATGGGGGGGGGATGAGCACCTCAGCTCGTTCCTTGCTGAGGAATCATGGGCGATTGTCCAGATCTTTAGCATTGGTGCCGAGGGTCTGGGGACCAGCCAGGAGCGCCCCTGCCCCCGATGCCAGTTCCGTGCACACCAGATGGGACGCAGCGCGGCTTCAGGTCAGATGCTACAAGGGACAGCAAGCGGTGACTCTAGCAGTTTGAAGCATGGTATGAACTTGGCCCATGGTCGGGGCTGAACTTCAGGGTGCACAAGAGCCCCTGAGGCTGCCGCTACATGTCAGACTTCAGGGCCCCTTCCCCCAGAAATTTGGGTTCCCTAAGCCTGGGGCAGGGCCCAGGAATCTGCATATTTACCAAGACCCATCAGGAAGTTGCACTGAGACTCACCTGAGCCACTGTCTGCGCTGTGCTTGGTACACGCAGCTGGCTACACCTATGAAGTGACCAAGTCTTCCGAGAGGTGAACCTCCAGCCACTGTCTCAGCCAGGGGCCTCATGGGCAGCAAATGGAGCACTCAGGAGGGTCTGTTTACAGAGGGATATTTTTATACTAGGGGCTGGGGGCTGGGGGCACCTGAGGGGGAGATTGGGAAGCCAGGGCAGTAGCAATGGAGCTATTGCCACCCCTGGGTCCTAGGGCACAAGGGGCACGGCCAGTAACAGTACTCAGGAGTGAGTGACCACGTAAGAGGGACAGTGGCCTTGAATTGAGGCACAGGTCAGCCCGAGGTGACCTCCCAGGGAGGGACTCCCATTGAGGGAGAGGGTAACCCCTCATCCACCGCTGGTCTGTGGTGTTCCCACGAGGCTGAGCGCTCCCGGAAAGAAGCAAAGGGCAGGGGCCACAGTGTGCTCACCACAGGCTCACGGCGCAGAGAGGGGGTCTGGAGAGGCCACGAAAGAAAACATTTTCCCAAATGCTTCCTGAATCCACATGAACCCACCCCGGCTGTGCCTCACCACCACGGCCACTGTCTGCCCCCAACCTTCACGGTCTCTTGCTTGGTGTATTGTCACAGCTTCCAAACCTGTCCCTCTGCCTCTGCCTGGCTCCCTTCCCATCACCCTCCAGAGACCATGAGACCCAAATTTCTCCCAGCCACACCTGCTGGAGGCGTTTTGGATCTGCCTGCAGGACGGCCCCCTCCACACCCAGCCCCCAAGGCCTCCTTCCACCTCCCCCCGCTCCTGCCCACGTGTGCAGACCGTCCCGGGAACCAGGCATTCCCACGAAGCTCCCGGCGATTTCCCAGTGCTGGGCCTTTGCACAACTGCTTCTTCTGGCTGAAATCCTTCCCCCGGGTCTTGGAGGGTCCCTATGTGTCTTTCAAGATTCTGCCCAAGTGGCACCTCCTCCAGGAAGCCTCCCCGTGGCTGCATCAGCCTCTGAGCTCCTACCAGATCTCACTCCCTCACAACCAAATGATTTCACATCGACGTGGCCATGTGTTTGCAGGTAGACGTGGGCATTCAAGGGAGGGACATAAGGGAGGCTCCTCTTGCCCAAGTGCCGGGGAGAAATGAGACTTGGTCCAACAAATAGCATGTTCAGGACCAGGTCCTTCCTCCAACAACCGTGCTGGTGTCACTGAGCACCGGCCCTCGCCGTGGGCCTCGCAGGAGTCAGACCTGTGAGCACTGCCTGGGTGCGGTGCCAGGTCGGCAGCTGCAGAGGGATCTGCTCACTATGAATGCTTCCGGTCATCCTTCAGCCACTTCCCCCTCTTTGCATGATCCCAGCACCTCTAACCCACCGTGTCCTGGGTGATTGACTGCAGAGCGGCCCATCTGCAAAGTGATGGCTGGAGACCAGGGGAGGGGCTGTGAAGGGGGAGGGTCCTCAGCCTCATACCCCCCCCCCGAGCCCCCAGCAGGAGTGGGACACCCAGATGGGGTTTGGATGGGGTCCCGATTTGGAGCACAGTGAGGCCTCTATTCTGCTGGAGCTACAAGCCCAGCAGTCCCGGGGCAACTCCCATTTCAGCCGGCTCTGCGGTCACCCCCGCGCTGTTCAATTTCACCTCAATCAGCAGCCCACGGGGTGTCGATCTCAGCCCCGTGTGTTTGGTGACCATCAGTGCCAATTACATGAAATGCCAGTTGCCAGGGCAATTCTGGCTTCACGCGGGCCCGCAGAAGGAAGAAGTTGTTCCTCGAGTTAATTAAAACCAAACCGAGACCACATGGCTTCTATTGGGGGAATTGACCTGAGCCCCTTTGCCATCTGCATTTCCTCCCTGTGGTGTTGGGCCTGAATCCCACCCCGTGCAAGCTTTGAGTTTTGTACAATTTACCTTTGTTGGACCCAGGCTTCATTTCCTTGAGCAGTGGCCTGAACCAACAGTGCGTGTGGGTATCTGCATGTAACAGGCAAAAGGGATCCCTTCTTCGCCGCGCTAAACATCTGGGCTGTGTGGGGATTTTCACCTTTTTAGAGGTAATTGTAAGCTCCGGGATTATAAAAAAAAATCAAGTCATAATAACTGGTATCAAGAGAGGGGAGGGCAGAGTAGCTGAACCGGCAGGAGATTGAGTTACTTCTGAGGCCAGTTGATTTTGAGAATCTGTCCAACCTTCTTGCATGTCGGGGGTGATGACGTTGATTGTGAATCAATCAGGCAGAAGGCTCTTTGGCAAGGCTGGGTCTGCCCATTCTCTGGTGTATCTTTGAGTTGCTTTTGAGCCAGGGTTTGGGCATAAGAAACAAGAATTGGTAGACAAGAATGCAATATTCATTCCTGAAATGTCTGTGATGAGGGATAGAGTTTTATCTAACCCTTCTGGGCTACTGCACTTTTTTAAAGGCATCTGTTTAAAAGTTTATTTACCTTCATTATTTTTAGGCAGCTGTATGGAGATATACATTCAGATATCATATAATTCACTCATTTGAAGTGTACATTTCAAGGGGTTTTGGTGTACAATGTTATTAACCTTTCTAAAAAAAAATTATGGTGAGACCCACATAACATAAAATGTGCTGTTTTAGCCATTTTTTTAAGTGTAAGAGCATGAATCACTTTCATGACGTTGTGCAATCATCCCCACTATCTATTTCTAAAATGTTTATCTCTAAAAATGTCATTTTCTAAGGAGTCTTTGTTGCCTCCCTGCAGATGGGGAGAATATCCAGATGAAAAGTGAAAATACTATCAAGTTTCCTAAAGCACTAACTCCAAAAGTGCAAACACCTGGTTCATAGTTCCTAGAAAGTTCTAGAAGATATCGGTTCTCGAACCTGAACCCCATGGAGAAAGCGAATTCAGCTCAGTGTGTTCAGCATTAGGAACAGGGTTTGGCGCATGTCAGTGCATAGTCGATGTCTATGGGATTCGTTCTTGGAAATGTCTGAAAATTGGGGTGCTCTGTTGGAACCCCTGGGGGTAGGGGTGGGGTTGTCTGCCAAGGAGGAAGGTGTCTTTGTGGTGCCTCAGGGGGAAGTGACAGGGTCTGGATCTGGGGTGTCCTGGGAACACTTGGGGCTCCCTACCAATCGTCCGCTACCCACTTTCAGACAGACCTGCATGTGTCGTAACCCTGGATAATTTTTCTAGAACTTTATTTTTAACTTTGGAAAACTTTTACGATAACGAGAAAGTGCTCAAACCATTTTAATAAAAAGGCACACTTGTACCGCTGGGGGTTACAGTTTTGTGTTAGAAAGCATGGGTATGTCTGCTGGGGTGACCCCAGGGAATTCAGGTCGTTCCCCTGGGCCCCTCCCCTGACCCCTCTGGCCCAGCCTCATTCTCACAACTCCAGCCACACCGGGCTCTTGCCTGCTCCGCAAGCACTTCAAGCTCACGGCCACTTTGCACCCACTAGGTCCTCCTTCCGGAGAGGTCTCTCCCGAGCCTCCTCCACACGAGTGGTCCTCCTGGGAGAGGCCTCCTGCCCACCCGCATCTCCCCCTCCTTCTCATCTCAGCTCCTGGGCTGACCAGGCGTCCCGTTGGAAACAGGACCATTGTTTTCTGTCCTGTTTTAAACGGTACTTCTGGTCAGCCTACTCTGAAGCTGGCATGTCCTGGTTCCTGGTTCCTGTATTTGTCCGTTTTCTGTCCCCACGTCCAATCCAGCTCTGAGCTTGCCCTGTTTGCGGCCATAGCCCCAGTGTTTGAGACACTCCTTGGCACATAGTAGGTGCGCAGCTAATATTTGTGAGCTGTTCCGACGTCACCCAGCGGAGTCCCACTCCGTGACTTCTCACCTTGGTTTGCTCGTTGCCCCTCGGAACCCTGCTCCTCATCCCTTCCCCTGTGAGTTTTGTCATGACTAAGGCGACCCCCTGGATGGATGCTTGGGGATCTGCACTTCAAAGGTTCCACGCATTATACAGCCGCCGAGGTGGGGGCTCCAGTCTGCCCGGAGCTGGCCGGGGAGTGATTTATCCTGTAGCTGGGCGGCAGGCCTCTCAGCAGAGGGTATGCCTCACACCGTGCCAGCAGCCAGCGCCACTTCAGGAAAGGGGCCATTCATAAGCCTGTGGCTCCGGCAGTGACAAGGTAACTGTCACCGAGCTCCGGACTCTGGCTCCTCCACTGTGCGTCCTGCCTGGCTGCCTGGAGCCTCCGGGTGATAGAGAGACCCAGCTCCCAGCCGGGCTGTCCCGGCGGGCGGACAGACGCGTATCTTGCCGGGCTGGTGCTGGCCGCTTGACAGAAGCCTGCGTGCCCCGCGACGGAATGAGCAAGTCTATAAAAAGGCCCAGACAGCGCGGCCTGGCGGAGGACTTGGCACGCGGTGTCCCGGCTCACACGGCACGGGGAGGACCCCTTGTAGGGCAATGGCACCTTTATGGCCTCATCAAGAAAGATGAGGGGATGTGGGCATCGCTCAGTGACTGAGAGCTTGCCTTGCAGTCTCACGGTCCGGAGTTCGATTCCTGGGCCCGGCCTGTGCAAACCCATGTGCTGAACTGCGGCGCAACTGGTAACGGCCAGGACGGCTCAGTGGTGAAGGTTCTCACCTCCATGCAGGAGGCCCCTGTTCGGTTCCTGCCTGTGCAGCCCCACATCCACCTGTGTGGAGTGACACTATGTCACAACTATACAGACTGCTCTGCCCCCTCCCTTCTCTCTCTCTCTCTCTCTCTCTCTCTCTCTCTCACCTTCTCTCTAAACAATCAAGTCTTAGAAAGAAAAAAAGAAAGAAAGAAAGAAAGAAAGAAAGAAAGAAAGAAAGAAAGAAAGAAAGAAAGGAAGGAAGGAAGGAAGGATGGAGGAAGGGAGGGAGAAAGGACCCCAAACACCACGGAAACACCAGGCACTTGCCCAGTAGCTACAGCTGGCCGGGAAGGGGCGTCAGGAGGAGCCGTGTCCTGTGGCCGTCACACTGGGGACACCGTCCCTCTTGCTAAGTGTCCTGAGAACTTAAGACAAGATACTGGCATGTGTCTCCCCAGAACCTGGGCTTCACCGGCACCAGGGAAGGAGGAAAAATCCCACTTATTCAGACACATCGTTCAAAAGGGTCAGCCCGAACGTGACAAGACACGGGTGTGACCCCCCGCGCGGAGCTTCGCCTGCAGAGAAAAGCCGTCTGAAGTCTGTGCACACACATCACAGCGCAGGGTGTTGAGGTTACGGCTCTGCCTCTCCCCTTCTAGAAACAGGGGCTTCGCCCACTAATAATACTAATAGCACCACCCACTGATATGTGTGTATTTTAGGTGTTTCTGGAACTCCCACAGCATCTCCAATGCAGACACGTACAGATGCTCCCCGCCAACCGGCGAAGACAGCACCCTGGAGGCCACCGCCCCGCAGCCCGGATTCATCCCACAGGCTCTGTGCCTGGTCGGGGGCGGGGGCGCGGGGGCAGAGCTGCGGGCCCAGCCCCTCATGGCAGAGAGCTTGGCTTCCAGAGGGACAGACGGGCGTCCATGAGCGACAATCCCACAAATACAGGGGCCGGCCGAAGTAACGCCCTTGCGCCAACAGTAGTGTGGGATTGAAGGTGATATTGTTATGCTACAGAATCTTGTAATAAAAGACTTGGGATAAATTCCCTGCTCCTAAGAAGGGGCGTCACTTCTGTTGGACCCTGTATAAGGTCCCAAACCGTGGCAAGTGCTAGGATGGAGGCGTCCTGCCTGTATCCTAAACCACGTTGTGCCGATGGGCACCAGAGGCCCAGCTAAGTGAGTTTGGGCAGCTGGAAAAAGGGAGGTAGCAGCCTCAGAATTCCTGGTTTCCTGCGTGTCCCCTCCCATGCCCACCCAGGGGTGGAACCTGCTAGAGATCAGTCAAGACTGGTTGGAAAGACAGCCGAGTACTGAACCCCAAACCGGCACGTGGATTTCCAGAAATGCTCTTCCCCATGGATTTGTCCCAGTGGACTCCAACTCCGGCTGTGTGGTGCGCTCCACTGCCCCGAAGAATGACTGCGTGTGCCCAGGCCCGTGTCACACCCCACGGGGAGCCCGGACAGGCCCAGACCACCTGGTTGTTAGAAGTGTCACCCAGGAAACCACTGGAGAAATGGTGCCTTATTTATAAGCCAGTATTGGCCCATTGCTTCGAGGGGCCAAGTTCTGGGCTGTGATAGAAGCAGGTCAGACCAGAAGAGGACAGTTTACACAGAGCCACCTGAGAGAGGCTGTTCTTACCGGGTGCCCTGCTGGTCTCCTGCCATCACTTCTCTCTCCTGCACACACATGTGCAAACAGCTGCAGAGCACACACACCTAGCTACGCTCACCAATGCGCAGACTCCCTTGCATTCAGGGGCTGTTGGCACGGGTGGCCAAGGATAGTTCCAAATCATGTGGGAGTCTGTGGGGATGGTTTGCTCTCTGTGCAAGATGCAGAAAAGTGTGTGTGTGTGTGTGTGCGTGTGTGTGTGTGTGTGTATGCATGCAAGAGTTGTGTGAGTGTCTGTGTGCAAGAGTGTACGTGCATGTGTGTGCATGTTTAGGGCATGTGAGTGCCTATCTGAGAATGTGTGCAAAAGTGTGCATGCCAAAGAGCACGCTAGTGTGTGAGCGTAGGTGAGTGAGTATATTTGTGCATGTGACTGTGTGAGTGTGTGCAGGAGTGTGGGAGTGTCTGTGTGTAGAAGAGCATGCATAGACATGCAGGAGTGTGCGTGAGTGTGTGTACGAGGTGCGTTGAAGTCTAGAGGCCAGGGCACTTCGGGGAAGATTCTAAATGCAGATTGGTCCAGTGGACTCCCAGGACCAAGGGCTGGTGCCTCTGGGCACGCTATCAGTGGCTGGGAGTTTCGGGGACCCATGAGCCAGGGCAGGGCCCTTCCAGGAGGAAGCTGCCTCCTGTCAGAGGAAGAAAGCAGTGCTCTGAAGCAGGCGCCTCCCTCGGCATTTCCGAGAAGCTGGTGGCAGAGACAATGGACTGTTGGTCACCAGGTCCCCCAGGAGAAGATGGGCTGTCCTGGGGGTGACCTGTGAAGAGGACAGAATGGCCTCTCCTTCTAGATTTAGGGAGCTTGTCAGAGCCTTTCATAAACTACCACATGGAATGCTTTTTCTCTTCCCTAAGTTTTCTCATTTCATTTCCACAATGTCCCCAGAGAATAGGCAGAACAAAGAAAATTATCTCCATCTTTTGATGCAGGGTGGACAGCTTGATGAGGTAGAGAGGGTCTCAACCAATGTCCCAGGGAGTTGAAATGACTGAGTTTGGACGAGACCCTCAGAATTCTGCATTCCACGTGGAGACACGAAGACCCAGCATGCAGATGAAGCTGTCTCTTTAATGAAAGTCTTTTATTGGGTGCTCAGTGGTGCATCACACAGCTCTGAAAACAAATTCCTCTCCCTCTGCCTTTTAATATCCGTGCCATCTTTGTTAGTTGCTTGACTGTATTGTTTTGTTCATTGATCATTGTCAATATTTACATACCTGTGTGAGGTGTCCATTTGGAAAAATGCTTTAGGATGACTGTTCACTATTTATACCTCTTGGCTATGTTCCATCTGGACTATTTGGAAGAAATCTAGGCAGTTCAGCCTTTCGGATGGTTTGTCCGTGTGTCACCAAAACTTTCCTTTGCCTTCAGATGTTTGGGGTCCCTAAGACACAGCTGTATAGGAGAGGCAGCCGGCTACTTATTGTCATTTTCTTTGGGTTTTACTGGGATGCCCATAAAACATGCTTGTTGAGTCAGAAGGTTTATGGTCCAGGTTGCATCCTGGGGATTTCAGATTCTGTCTGTTTGGGTTGTCATTTTGAGAAAAACCACAAGTTTTGTTTTGTTTTGCTTTAAACAAAGGAATTTGAGGATTTGTGGGGAAGCTGAAGAGAACCCTACATCCTATAAAAAAAAAAAAGGAAGAAAGAATTTTCTGAGACATTTTCAAGGAAATGGAAGCTACAAAGATTTGAGACAATTCATTTTGGGATTTCAACCTTTAATTCTACAGTTTACACACACATACACACACACACACACACACACACACACACGAAACAGCTAAATGAGACAAGAAGAAAAGCTTCATGAAAAAAAATAGTTATTGCCACAAAGTTTCCAAAGACTTCGTGTTTCTCATATTTAAACACAATTAAAACTTGCTTGCCAAGGTAAGAAGTATGTGTTTGTGTTTGGATGGAATGTCATGTATCTTTTCTAAAGACGTCTTGTTTCTTCCACAAAGAATATAAATTTTAAAGCTAACAGAACTATGTTTGCCTTCATGCCCATTTTCTTTTAAGAGGTTCAAAAAGAAATTAGGGTTGCTTTTTTTCTCATAAATAACAAATAGCCATCAATTTCTCTCAAGTCCTCATTTTATTTATTTATTTTTATTTTTTGAGAGGTGATGGGGAGTGGGGGAGGGCGCAGGAATAGTCTCTATCGTTGTGCATCACTAGTGGTGACATGGTTTCATTCCACACGGGTGGATGTGGGGCCTCAAGGGACAGGAACTGAACCGGGGCCTCCCACGTAGGAGGGGAGAGCCTTCGTCACCATCTCAGAGGTTACCAGCTGCGCCACAGCTCAGCACGTGGGGTTGCATAGGCTGGGGCTGGGAATTGAACCCCAGACTTCATGGTTGCAAGGCAAGTGCTCAACCTGCTGAGCTAGCCCAGCATCCCTCAAGTCTCATTTTGTTTGTCTGTATGTCACAGGGAGCTGAGTTGTATGAGGCAGTTTTCTCTCTCTACCTACTCTGTTACAAATTCTGGGATAATAGAGGGACACTGTAGAAAGCCCATCCTATCTCTTTTGAATCTCTTCTACTCCCTTTATGTGGTTTGCTTTCCATGGTAACTATTAAATGAAAACTTCAGTTTGCAAAACAATGTAATTCTAAAAGCAAATTTTTGATAGGCAAAGTCATTCTGAAAAACTGATTTTAATGTACCACCCAAGAAATAGTTCATCTATTTATATACTTACGTATATTGAATGCCCAAAGTCATCTTAAATGGGTGCCAAGATTTTGCCCTAGCTCTTACTCACTGAAATACATGTCATTCGGTTCTCGGTGGATATAGACATAGCTCCAACCACAATGAGTGAGAAGAATTTCCCTAACAGCTCCCACTTCCTAACTTCATTTTGATAGGATTAGTGGCTGCCTCCTCATTGGGATCTTATGAGCCAAGCACATTCTGTCTGGGGGAATGGGGAATCGGGTTGTTAGGTAAAAACGCACAATACGCAGCTGAAACTGATGACCACATGTGGAGCAGGGTGGCACTGATAAATCACAAAGCCCATTTTCAACCCCTTGCCAAACAGCAAGAATTTCAAACCACAACCCCACTAAGTTGTAGCAGTCTGTCTTCTGGGGAGGACTTTGACCTGGCCCCATTCACAGGCACTTTATGGCAGAGAAACCCGCTGTTCTGTGGACAGTTCCCCCCACGACAGGGAGGGGCCCACTGGCTCCCAGATCCGCATCAGGACAAACAACCGGCTGTTTGCACTGTGCAAACCCAGGTCCCTCCAGATTCGCTGAAGCCAGCACGTTCAATGAAAAGGGGTCAATTCCACGGAGTGTCCAGACATCTCAACATCAGGCTTTAAATAAAAACCCACGTCAGGCAGAAAATGTGGCTTGTGACTGACTTCATTTTTATGCTTTTCGTTTGGATTTCCAGTGTCCCAGATGCCATCGGAAATGTTTCTGCTCTGTGTCAAGAAGTCATTACAGTTCGACGAATGTCCTTCCTCCATTATCTCATGGCGCTGCCTCCCGCAAGATGGTGAGGTGGGGGGTGGCTCTGACCCTGGCTTTGTGGGAGGGGAGAGCTGACAGGCTCAGCCGAGCTGGGATGTGCCCCAGGCCTGCTGGCACCTGGGCTGGGCTGGGCTCCCCTCATGCCACTGCCCGCCATACACAGACAGGATGGGACAGCCATTACCTTACTAATGGCACCCTTTCCCTCTCAAAAGCATCCTGACTCAGATGATGAATGAAATGGTCACCCTCCAAATGTGTAAATATACATTCCCTTGTTGATATGTGGTAAGCAGGACACTTGGGTGGCTCTATCGATGTGTGCGTTTGTTCACGATCTTAGGCAAAGAAAACAAACCCTCCCCACTCACTCCCAAGGCGGAGCCGGTTGAAAGGCGCCCACAGGATGCCTATGTTCTTGTGTGCAGTTGCATCGCCTGCATTGTGGCGTTGACTGGAACTTCCTGCAAATGGGTTGTGTGGGTGTTTGGGGCGGGGGTGGGTGAGGGAGCTTTGGTAGAAGTGAAATGGTGGCCAAGGTGGGGTGGCACACACTAGGGGAGCAGCAAGGAAGAGAAGGGAGAAGAAGCCATGAGAGAGAAGTCCAAACCCTTTCAAGCTGTAAAACATGGAGAGCGTAATTTGTAGCAAAGAGGATGAAAATGTCTGTCGTTCCATCTGACTCCTGGGCGAGGCTCTGACACCTGCAGCTGAGATCTGGCTGATTGTCTCAGACGTGGGATAGAGCAGGAAGGCAGGCAGCATCGTGAATAAGTAGGATCAGTGCTTGCTGGGAGCCCCACATAGGAGCAACTGAGAGGAGCAGCCTCCTAAGTGTGAAAGCACGGAACGAAGGTCTGGTGGAGTGGGGCAGAGAACCTTCGGTTTGGCCCAGGGATGCTTTTTTCCTGCCATCAGGCCAAGGAGGGGTGTAGGGGGACAGACAATCTCATATTGGGGGCTGGCATGCGGGGAACAGAGGGGTTGTGGACCAAGCTCAGGGTGGGGCCTGGCTGGCTGGCTGGCTCTCGGTGACTATGGCCAGGTACTGATCCCAGGCAACTCTGCCCACTGCATCCCTGTCACTCCACCTTCCCCCAGACGTGGGTGGCCTGGGGCAAGGGGTGTGCACACCAGGATTCCCAGGCCACCCAGCGAGAGGGTTGTGCCTAAAGCAAGCTATCTTTCTGTTCTTAATGGACACAAGGCTGGTAGGGGTCATGTGCAAGGTCAAGGTCAGATCAAATTCCAAGCACAGGGCAGGTAGCGGCCACCCCAGCCACTGCCAAGCTCCCACTCACTCTCAGGAGCCCTGGCTCAAGGCAGCCATGGGCTGTGGCATGGAAACTCCTAACCAGAGAGGCCACCAGCCGGGTGACTCAGAGAGTCCATGGTGTGAAGGCTAAACCTGTTAAGGTGTCGTAGAACTGTTAGGGAGCGCCGCCCGGCATCAGCGACACCATGTCCAGCCCGACAGGCTTGGTTTAGGGGCCCCTCGCACCCACAGTGCTATGGATCAAAGCCTCTCACAGCCTTAGAAGAGCAGGAGGGAGGCGGAGCTCTCGAGCTCCTTCTCAGGAGGGTGCTGCTCCCCAGACACCCCCATGCGGACCACTGCTCTCAGGTCCCCTTGGCCAGGGCCTGGGCCGCAGGGTCAGCCTGCATCGGGCCTCTGGTGTTGTGAGTATGCTGTGGAGTCAAGGAAGGAGCATGACGACGAAAAATACCTTCGATGAGGGAGAAATCGAAAGGGCAGGCAAGTCGCTGTTTGTTATTTCTAAACATATGTGCCCTCACCCATCAGCGTGGCTAAAATTCAGTGCTGGCGAGGATGTGAGTAGCTGCTCCCGAGGGTGCCAACTGCCTCTGTGGGAAGATAGCTCAGGGGTGCCTGTCGGTGCTGGATGGGGTGACTGCGGCTGGCCCCGTGGTCCTGCTTCTAGTGGCACGCACAACAAGGCAAAACCTAGGTGCACCCAAGAACGTTCAGCCAGGCCCCGTTCCCACAGCCCTGAGCTGGAAATCACCCCATGGTGCCTCAGAGCTGAGGGTGAACACATCCCTGCCGGTGGCTACACGTGGAATACTACACGGCACTGAACATGGACCCATGCACCGCCGTGGCTGGATCTCACATGGTGCGAAGAGGCCACGGGACAAAGTGTGCATTGCAAGGTTCCGTTCATGGAATGTTCCAGAATGTCAGCAGCCAGGAGAGCAGCTGCCTTTGGACAAGTGGGGTTCGTGATGGGAGGGTCCCCAGCCGTTCCGGAGCTGCTGACACCATTTCACTTCCTGATTTGGGTGTGTTCCCTGTGAAAGAACGCTTTGGGCTCTACGCATGTGACTTGGTGCTTTAAAAAAATTCAGTAAAAATGATCTGAAAACATATTCACACACCCGAAGGTAAGCGGGAAAGCAGAGGACTCGCTCTAGGCACCAGAGGCCAGCTCCACACCTAATTTGCTAGGTAGCCATGGCAACGGATATGCTCACTCTGCTTCTTTCCCTGAAAAATGAGGGGTTCACAAGGTCTTCACCTTCATGAGAACATGGACCCCTTTAAAACGCTGTGGATCCTTCCCCAGAAAAATGCATGGTGCTTTGCATGCAAATTTTGGATCTCCCTGAAGCCCACTCAGAGCTACCCTAAAGGGTCCACAACCCTCAGGCTAAGGACCTCTGCATGAGGTGACAGTGGGGTGCTGGGTTAGGACGCCGGTTTCAGAGCCTGACAGCCTGAATCTGGGCTCCGCCACCTTCTAGTTGGGTCTTGGGCAAAAGGCTTGATATTTCCGTCTCCGTTTCATCGTCTGTAAAATGGGCATCATAAAGGTCCTGCAGAGAACGGGAGGATTCGTGGAGATAAGGGATCCTACGCTTAGCTAAGCGCTGCTCCCACAGGAAGAACGCTAGAAATGTCAGCAGCTGTTAGGAGGTGGCCTGGAAGCCTCCTTCCAGCTCTGGAATTCCAGGGTCTGTTATCTACGAAGAACTTCACCCTGAACTCCCAACTGCGGAGCCCAAGTCGGCATGTGTCCTGCCTATCGAGGTCCGAGGTCCCGTGGATAGACGTGGCTTTGGCCCTTGCACTCTCTAGATACCAAAGTCAGCTTGCAAGGAAGGAGATGTCACAGGTGTCTGGTGACGGCGTCACGGGCCTCCTGCCTGCAGAGAGGTTTCCAGAAGGACATCGGCTCCAGCCCAGAACCCGCTGGATGGCCTGCGCGGCCTGGTGCTGCCTGACTCTGGGTTTATAGCCGTCAGCCGTCAGCCAGGCGGCCGTTCGAAGCCGCCCTCGGAGGCTGCTGGCTGCAGTGGGGAAAGACCTCCTCAGGCCTGGGATTCCCGTGGGGCTGTGAAGGATGTGCTCCCTCCGGCCGACCTGGCTCTCCCTCCGCCCCGGCTTATCTCCTGTCATGCCAATAAAAAAAGAAATATTTGTAGCAATAATAAACTAGGCCCATGGATTAACTGAGTTCCTTCCTTTGGCATTAGGAAAATGTTTGTCTGGCAGAGAAGTGACCTGGGAAGCTCCTGACCAGAGACATAGAAAGGACGCCACCAGGTGACGCCGGGTGTCCCACAGGCCAGCGTTTTGGGAGCAATTGTCTCTGCCTGTCAGACTCAGGCCTCACTCTGTCCCACAAGCATTAGCATCGCTCAGCTCTCCAGCCACAGCTTGTGCCCCAAGCCCCACCGTTTGGGGGGTGGGCTGCATCAGAGAATGGGGTCACATCTACTCCGACTGTCCCACTGTTGAGAGAGACACAAGAAAAACCCTGCCGGTTGTACAGTAGTTATCACTGCTGGACACGGGGACTACCATGAACAGTAGGCAGCCTCAGGGGAGGGCTCCCTGTGCTCAGAGTGCATGCCTTCTGAGTGAGGTTTGTTTATGCCCATTTTACAAAGATTGAGGCCTAAGGACACTAAGGGTCTTGACCACAGTCCCCTTGAGTGAGTGCTCAAGCTGGGAGTAGACCCCAGGTCTACTCGTACCCCTCCCTCTGTTACTCAACGTTACCATGATACAGATACAGGACCAACATCTTCGTGTCCTACTTGCCAACAGGGGCGCATGTACACTGCGCAGGACATTCATTGAAATGAACATGGACCCCAGTATAAACCAGGAGCAAACAGCAGACAAATCCCAAGAGACAGTCTACAAAATGCCTGACCCATAGTCCCCCAAACGGTTATGCTCATCAGAGACAAGGAAGGTCAGAACGTGCCCCAGCCAAGAGGAACCGAAGGAGAATGATGGCTAAATAGCATGTGGGATCATGGAGCAGAAAGAGGACATAACAATAACGAGATGACTCTGAACACAGTATGAACTTTAATGAGTAATAATGTCGATATTGGTTCATTCATTGTGCCAATGTACTATATTAATGAAAGGTGGTAACAGTAGGGGAAACTGAGTGTGGAACTCTTTGTTATCTTTTCAATTTTTCTGTAAAATTAAAACTGTTTTTAAAAAAACAGTCTATCAAAAAATATAAGATGACTGGAAGGAAGGAGGGAGGGAAGGAGGGAGAAAAGGAGGGAGGGAGGGAGGACAGTGATAAAGCAAGCATCACAGAATGTTGACAACTGCAGAATCTCAATGATGAATATATGGGTGTTCACTATGGGTAACTTCTCTGTATGTTTGAAATTTTTTCTACTACAATGTTGGGAAGATAAAAAAAGATCAGAGGCTAGGGGATATACACAAATCTTACCAAAGCCAAGTTTCTTTTTTTTTTTTTTAACTGAACTGGGGGCCTCACCGCATTCGGGAAGCACACCCCAGTTCAGCATGTGGGTCCGCCTGGGCCGGAGCTGGGATTCGATCCTCGGTCCTCAGGGCTTCAAAGCGAGCGCTTAACCCGCTGAGCCATCCCGGCTTCCCCATGTTTCTTTATTTCTTTGCACTTTGCACTACTCTGCTAGCCAGGAGGGCTGGAGTGGCCACAGCTTCCCAGAGAGGAAAAGCACCCATTCAATGTTCATGAAAACTCCTTCATTGTGCAACTGCCAAAACTCGGTGTCCCTGGAGCTGAGCAGCATTGTCACCTCTTACTTCCAAAGTGGAACTGAATTTCAGCAGAGTGGGCATCAAAGGCTAGAAATGCCAGGGCAAATCGGGGACTGGAGAATGAAGACGAGGGACCCTGGTTCATTACCCTTCCATCCCCACAGTGCACAGAGCCTGGCCGATCAGATGGAAACCTAGGATAATTGCAAGACTGAGCTTTGTATTAGGCACTTCCTCCTCCATGCAAAGAGGCACCTCACACCCGGGGAAAGTGTAGCAAAATGAAAAATGCGAATCTGGTGACAGACCCAGAGCACAGGGGGATAGAAACAGAAACGGCATGCCATGCCGTTGCTACCGGGGCAGCCCCGCCTCTGCCTGATTGAGCATGGGAGGTACAAACAACCCCAAATGCTTCCAATCTGGTTCTCGAGGAGAAAGGATATTTGTGGTAACGGAGAAATTTGCCACCCAGTGCTGTTGCCTTTGGTGTCGTGTTTCTGTGGTCGCAAGTTATTCATCCAAAATTGGTGTCTGCTAGGAAACAACAAGAAAATAAATTCCATACTATAAAACGAGATTTGAGGTGATCTTCCTTCAGGGTTTGATATTTGGGGATATGCAAAGAAAAAAAAATGGATTGATGAAGCCCTCTTCTTTTAAAGGTGCGTCTTGGATTCTGACGTTAGCAGCTGGGCTTCCCTCTCATGGGCGGAGCTGATCGCTCTTTCTGTCATACTTTGGAAGGTCTCTGCTCTGCCCTAATGTGGATGTCTGGGCACATTCTCAAAGGACTAAGAGTTAGGTACCCACAAATGTGGACCACAACTCAGAACACCATAAACATACTGTGGAATCCCAGTCAGAAGGCAGAAGTAGATTTGAGATCTCCCAAGACTTGTCTTCCTTACCCTCCTGTTTCCTCTTTGGGGAAAGATGTTTTTCTGGGTCAGCCTTCAGGTCCGGTCCCCGAGAAGTCTTGTGGGTGCACACAGGGGCAGCCTGCTTTCTGGAAGCGCCGAATGTGGGAATCTGGCTGAGCTCCCCTGCCCACACATGTGCCCTGGCGCTCCATCTGCAGAATGGGCAGCTGGCCCAGCCATCTGGACTTGGGGAGCTGCAGCCCTTTAGGAGCAGATCAGCCCAGGTCCCATAGTGCCCAGCCCCACTCTGACCCCACAGGGACCCTCTGCAGGCACCCAGACGAGGGTCTAATCCAAGCTCTGCTGTGTGATTGGCTTAATTGCTTGCATCTTGCTAATCATGTTCATAATGGCAGCATGGTGATAATCACCTTTGGGTCTTGTCAGGGAGCAAATGAACTGACCCATACAAAGTGCTTTATATGATGCTCAAAAAATTGTCCCCCTGATGATCAGACAGACACAGTTCTGGAAGAATCTATCCTCTTTCCCAGATCCTGAGCCTCAGTTGCCTGCAGCTACAAGGGGAAAGAGCTGGGGTTCTAAATTGGACAGTCTGGGCTCCCCAGCTTCCTCGAGGAGGGATGGCTGAGGTATGGCTAGAGGCTGAGCCCCCCGAGTTAGGAACACCCGGCCTGGCTCAGAAATGCCTTGATGAGCCCACCCTTTCTCCATCCTTCCCACACCTCAGGGCAGGGGGTGACCAGGAGGAGCCACACACGCTGCTGGTCCTGCCCAAGCCCTTCCCGGCCCCTCCAGTTCCATCCCAACTCGGCCTCTGATGAGACACGGGCCTATCATAATTTATCAATGTCCCTTCCCCTTCCAAAGGGCTCACAAGGTCATAGGCCAGAGAGGAGCAGATCAGCATCCTTTGCCTTTCCCTAGAACGTCAAGTGCAGCCGTGTGTCTTTGTGCCAACAAGCATCACAACGTGGTCAGCTTGTCTTAGTTTCGTTTTTGGGAAAAGGACAAAGACTGTGAGGTCAATAGAGAAGGGAATGAAACTTGCTGCATGGGTCCCCCAGGTCCCCAAAGCCCTGCTTTGCCCTGATGCCTGAGACACAGGTTGATAACCAACTGGCTTAGCTGGAGATGAAGCTACTCAACAGGGATCCAGGAGCTCCTTGGGAGAGGTCCATGAGTGTAGAGAGAGTTCCCCAATCACTGACTGCTTCGCATGTCTTCATAAAGAGTGCCACTGGTCTGGGGAAACAGCTTCCCCCACCACCCTGCCACCCCGCCACCCCACCACTCCTCAACACACTCACACACTGCTGACCACTGCTTGGGGGAGCCTGGGACCCAAAGACAGGGCCAAAGACCTGAGACATCAGAGGCCTTGAGGCAACTGCTGGTTGGGATTACTGGTACTAGTGTATCCTGCCATTTATTTCTTCACCCATCCATTCACTCATTCATTCAAACAAACAGCTATTCATTAATTCAATAAACATGACATGGTGCCTCCTCTGGGTCAGGCTTTGTGTTGAGATAATGGTGCTGAATTATAATACTGCTGCATCCTCAATGCCTAGATCAACCAGTGCCAGGTACCTGGCAGGAATACATTTTTGAGAGAGGGAGGGATGGGTAGATGAACGGATGGATGGGTGGATGGATGGGTGAATGGATGGATGGATGGGTGGGTGGGTGGTTGCTTGGGTGGGTGGGTGAATGACTGGATAGATGGATAGGTGGGTGGATGGGTGGATGGATGTTTGGTAGGTGGATGGGTGGATGAATGAATGGGTGGGTGGATGGGTGGGTGGGTGAATGGATGGATGAGTGGGTGGTGGATGGGTGGGTGGGTGGGTGGATGAA
>PVKE010006843.1:0-31751 GCA_004027555.1 Craseonycteris thonglongyai
AGGGAAATGCAAATTAAAACCACAATTGGATACCACTTCACACCTGTTAGAATGGCTATAATCAACAAGACAAGGAAAAACAAGTGCTGGAGAGGCTGTGGAGAAAAAGGAACCCTCATACACTGCTGGTGGGAATGTAAATTGGTACAACTACTGTGGAAGACAGTGTGGAGATTCCTCAAAAAACTAGGAATGGGGGGAAGATGGGATGGCTCAGTGGGTTAAGCACTCGCTTTGCAGTCCCAGAGATCAAGGATTGAGTCCTGGCTCCGGCCCAGGAGGACCCACATGATGAACTGCGGTGTGCTCCCAGTTCAGTTCTTGCCAGGGCCTATGCGGGAGGCTCCTGGCCCAGTTCCTGTGCTGCGCAGC
The DNA here is from genome assembly GCA_004027555.1 of Craseonycteris thonglongyai. Taxonomy (NCBI): domain Eukaryota; kingdom Metazoa; phylum Chordata; class Mammalia; order Chiroptera; family Craseonycteridae; genus Craseonycteris; species Craseonycteris thonglongyai. The sequence goes on from PVKE010006843.1 coordinate 373, forward strand.
CCCATGCCCACCAGTGGAGTGAAACTACGGTATATGGAACACTAATGCTGTCAACTATAGAGATTGTTCTGGGTCCTCCACCTTCTCTCTGTCTCTCTCTGTTTGTCTGTCTCTCTGTAAAAAAAAAACCAAAACAAATCTTAAAAAAACAAAACAAAACTAGGAATGGAAGTGCCATATGACCCAGCAATCCCTCTACTGGGTATTTACCCAAAAAACCTGAAAACCTTAATCCGCAAAGTTATATGTACCCCAATGTTCATTGCAGCACTTTCGCAGTGGTCAAGTTGTGGAATCAACCAAAGTGTCCTCTGATAGATGACTGGATAAAGAAGCTGTGGTACATTTATACAATGGAATACTACTCAGCAATAAGAAAGATGAAATACAGCAATTTGTGACATGGAAGGACCTTGAAAACATCTTATTAAGCGAAATAAGTCAGACTGAAAGAATGAAGAAACATATGACCTCACTTATAAGGTGGAATATAAAACTGAAAGTAACAAAGACAAAAACTCATGGACACAGTCAATAGTTTAGTGGTTACCTGAGGGTAATAGGGGGAGGTGGGTAGGAGAGCTGGGAGGGGGGAATAGGGAGGGGGAATCAAATATACGGTGATGAAAAGTGAGCTGATTCTGGGTGGTGAGCACATAATGTGATGTACAGACAATGTAATGTAGATTTGTACACCTGGAAACAATGTAATTGATATCAATCAATGTCACCCCAATAAATTTAACAATTAAAAACAAAAAATCTTCTCTATTATACTTTAGAAAGTTTATGTTTCAGTTTCAAAAGTACCATTGCATTTACTTGTATAAAGCTCAGTTATCTCTGTGAGGGTTTAAAAATGTAGGAAAACAACCAATGTTTATCCATATTGTCAAGGATCTAAGGCCAAAAGGCAATAGACTATGTTCAAGAAAAGCTCTGGTATCATCAAAACATTTTCCCTCAGAAGATAAAACCTTTAAGTAGAGAGAATGTTTAACAACAGTGTATTTTAACACTGATCCTTCAGCTCACTATCACTGATGGAAGGCTTCGAAGAAAATCCAAATTGATGAATCAGTTGTCTCTAAAGAGTTGTCTTCAGTGCCACTTTTTAAGTCCTTCTCCTTAATGACTTCTGAAGGAAATTTGGACATGTCATAGTACCTTAAAAGAACACATCTATAATCTGAAAAGTGGTCTAAGTGGTTCTGTCCTGTATTATAACAGCTACCACCAGGACTTTTTTCTCCTAGCTAGAGCCACAAGTTAATTTCAGGAGTGAGAAATGAATTCCAGCAGTGAAGTGACCCTTGTTCTATCATGCACTGAAACCACAAAATACTATGGCCTGACTTTGAAAGTTCAGGCAAAGTATTATAAAAATGATTATGGTATACTTTCCTTATCATTAAACCCAAGTTTTCTAAGACTCTATATTAGTCTATGAATAGCTAATATCTGGAGGGAGAATATCAGCTTTAAAGAGGTCCTCTTGGGTTCTTACATTTTTAGGTCATAGATACCCCAAAGGGATTTCTAGTTTATGTGTATTAGTAAGTCTTTGTTTCTGATATAGTTATGGAAGATATTTAAATAGGGAAAACAATGTAAACCCTTATCTTCCCACAGGATTAAAATGATAATCTGGGGGAAAGCCGGGACGGCTCAGCGGGTTGAGCGCTCGCTTTGAGGCCATGAGGACCGAGGATCGAATCCCGGCTCCGGCCCAGGCAGGACCCACGTGCTGAACTGGGGGGTTCCCACAGTTTGGTTCTCTAACTGTCTCTGTCTCTATCTCTCTCTCTATCTGTCAAAAAGTAAAATAGAAATAACTATGCACTGAAGACAAAAAGATAATTTCTCTCTATAAATGTGAAAAGATAAAAAAAAAAAAAAATGATAATCTGATATTTAAAAATTACTTTTCCCAAGTTATAAGGGAGAGATTTTAAAGGTTAGATTAGAGTATATGTATTTGGAAAAACTAAATTAAATATATTTCTTCCTAAAAAAGATACTTTAGGTTATAAAGGAAAACTGCTAATGCTAATAGAAGCAATATCCAATTTCAAGAGACAAAACATTCTGTTCAATGTATATATTTTTTAAAGATTTATTTTTATTGTTTTTGACAGAGAGAGAGATACAGAGACAGAGAGAAGGGGGAGGGCCCGAACAGTCTCCATAGTTGTACATCATTGTTTTTCCCACATAGTTTCATTCCACAGGTGGGCGCCGGGCTGCACAGGGCAGGAACTGGGCTGGGGTGTCACCCTAGTGAGAACCGAACTGGGGGCACTCCCCAGTTCAGTATATGTGTCCACACGGGCCGGGGCCGGGATTCAATCTTCGGTCCTTGGGGCTGCAAAGTGAGCATTTAACCCACTGAGCCATCTCAGTTTCCCTTCAATTAATTTTTAAAAAGTGTTTATTCTTTAGCTCTCTTGAGTCCTTAGTTTTTGGAGAATATCTTCCCCCTCTTCTATTTACTTTTTATTTTTTTAACAGAAGTGAAGAATAGTTTATTAAAAGTAGAAATAGGGAAAGCTGGGATGGCTCAACGGGTAAAGTGCTCGCTTTGAAGCCCCGGGGACCGAGAATCGAATCACGGTCCCGGCCCATGCAGACCCACATGCTGAACTGGGGTGTGCCCCCAGTTCAGTTCTTGCTGGGACCTATGTGGGAGGCTCCCGGCCCAGTTGCTGCCCTGCGCAGCCCTGTGCCTGCCTATGGAGTGAAACTATATGGAAAACTAATGTCAACTATGGAGACTGCACTGGGCCCTCCCCCTTCTCTCTGTCTCTCTCTTTCTCTGTTTCTCTCTGTCAAAAATCAATAAAATAAAAATAAATCTTAAAAAAAAAAAAAAAAAGTTGAAATAGTTGAAGTATACTCCCAAGAGGTGGGAGTGGGCCAGAGCAAGAGAGGTGATGGCTTAAGAGTCCCAATTATTGAGGAACATTTTTTTTTAGAAAAAAGTGAAACCTCAATTTAAGTCATTCTGTTTGCCTATTTGCCTTAATTTATAAAGATACTGTTTGTTTTCAGTGGAATCAAAGTGCTGCTTGCTATATATAGCATGTCTTTTTGGTGTGGTATCAGTGCAAGCAGCATTGGGGCTCCACTATTGAGTTTTTGGCTAGAGAAAAAAGGGACATTAATGTTAGGGTTCTGGTTTGCTTGTGAGAGCTTCAGCACCCACACATGTATACACTCTGGCCAAACAAGAGCCTTTTACACATTTTAATTTCTAATAAATGGGGTTGGGTAGCACTAAAGATGAAAAGTACTAAAAATTATTACTCATTCCTGAAATTTCTTAATCTTACAAATCTTTCTGACAGGTGATGTACTACTGTTCTTTATTTTTAGAATAAAAAAAGAGAGAACATGAAATAAATCATTTTAGTAATCCTAACTTGAATCTTTACACACTTTGGGAATTATCAGGAAAAAAGTCAGAATTGTGGAAACAGAGCTTTCTTTGGCTGACTTGGCTTTTCTAACCTATACTAAAATGTTTAAAAGTACTGGTTTTATAGGCTTTAAGAACACCCAAATTTGGTGTACTTAAAGAAAATCTCCTTTAAGAATATAACCAACTATAAAAGATAAACTATTGGTCACACAAAAATCAGTATCAGGGGAAGCTGGGATGGCTCAGTGGGTTAGGCGCTCACTTTGCAGCCCCGGGGACCGAGGATCGAATCCCGGCCCCGGCCCGTGTGGACCCATATGCTGAACTGGGGAGTGACCCAGTTCAGTTCTCACCGGGGCAAGACCCTGGCCCAGTTTCTGCCCTCTGCAGCCTCGCCCACCTGTGGAATGAAACTATGTGGAAAAACCAATGATGTGCAACTATGGAGACTATTCTGCCCCCCCCCCCCCCACTTCAGTCTGTCTCTGACTCTGTATCTCTCTCTCTCTCTCTCTGTGTCAAAAACAATAAATAAATTTTTAAAAAAATTAAAAAAAAAAAATCAGTATCAATTAAGAGGACAGGAGTCCTTATACACAGAATATCTGTATTATAGGTTTTCCCTGTTTTTTTTTTCCTTTAAAAGATTTATTGTTTTCAACATAGAGCAAAAGAGAGGAGGAGGGCCCAGAGCAGTCTCCATAGCTGTACATCATTAGTTTACAACATACTGCCATTCTACACAGGTGGGCAGGTGGCAGCACAGGGTGGGAACTGGGCTGGGGGCCTCCTGTATGGGAGGTACGATCCTGTGAGCTGGGGGCCGAACCAGGGGCCTCTCACATGGGAAGCTCGCCAGGGCAAGAACTGAACTGAAGGCCACACCCCAGTTCAGCATATGGGCCCACACGGTCCGGAGCTGGGATTCAATCCTCAGACCCTGGGGCTGCAAGGTGAGCACTTAACCCACTGAGCTATCCTAGTATCCCCAGTTTTCCTTGTTATAAGCAAACTCAATCTATAACAATGTGAAATAACAATAAGATAAACTAAGGATAAATAATTTAAAGTTAACTAAATGATCCTTAATTTATGTGCCACAAATGACTATCTTTCCTAAGTACAACTGAAATAGTTCCATTTATATGAAAGCTTTTCAGGAGATACACCTCTTGCCAAAAGAAGTGATTACCTATATTAAATAGATTACATGATCTGAAATTATCTTGACCATCTTCATACTCATAAACAATCTTCTAATCAGAAAAATCTTTGGCATTTGCCTAATTCAACATTTATCAGATTCATAAGCTCATAATACTTCTGAGAAATGGTATCCAATCCTGCTTGAATACCTTATTCTGAGAATGATATTTGATTTGGATAACCCAAACTACTTAAAAAAAGTAAAAAGAGTACTTTAGAAACAGTTTTTTAAATTACTTCAGTGGTACTTATTATTTTTAAAATGACTGAAACTTTTCTACTCAATATTATTTCCCAACTCTGAGTTGTATTCTTGGGCACCATTTTATAATTAGTGACTTGTGTGCTTGCTTTTCATATGTATATATGTAGACAAAAATATTACTGCGCTGAGCATCTTCTATATATAAAGCATTAGGCTAAGTTCTGGGGGCAAAAAAGATTTGAAAAAATGTGTTCCTACTTTCTAAGAACTCATACCTGAGTGGAGGAAACACATATAATATGACCCATAATAGGCAGATTGTGATGAACAGGTGGCTTTATTTTTTGCCTTTCTACTGGTCTGTATGTCATATAAACCAACTTAAGATTACTTTAAAGTCTGGCAACTCCCATATATTGCTGGTGAGAATCTATATTAGTTCAACCCTAATGGAAAGGCAATTTGGCAATATTTATCAAAATTACCAATACATATACCCTTTGTAGTAGTTTAAAAATATGTCCACAAATTCTTTACTACTCTCCCCTTCAAGAGGTGATGCCCTTGTGTGTAGGCTGGACTTAGTAACTTGCTTCTAATAAAAAGAACAAACAGAAGAAACTGGGTCACAAAAGGCACAGTAGCTTCCATCTTGTTCTGTCTCTCAGTTCACTCACTCTGGGGAAAATCAGCAGCCATGTCTTGAGTACACTCAGGTAACCCTGTGGGAAGACCTGCACGGAAAAGAACTATGGACTTTTGCCAACAGAAAGCAAGAAACTGAGGCCTCTGCCAATAGCCATGTGAACGAATCATGGTGGAAGTGGACCTGCCAACCCCAGTCAAGTCCTCAGATGACTGCCACCCTGACTGACAGCTTGACTACGACTTCATTAGAGATCCTGAGCCAGCTAATCTATATAAGGTAAATATTATTTTAAAGCCACTAAGTCTTGGGGTAATTTGTTATATAGCAATAGAAAACTAATACATCCTTTGTCTCAGCACTTTTGGGGATTTATCCTACAGGTATAGAAAAATGTCCTGCTCTCTGAATTCTCATTATCCAAACTTAGGAACTGATGTAAATTTTTGGATAAATCCTTTTCTAATCAAAGTTTTACTACTCACTAATACAAACTTCAAAACCAAAGAGTTCAGATAGCATGTGCGTAAAAGTACAAACTACGAGATTATTTATTGTAGCATCTTGTGTAATGGCAAAAGATTATAACAACAAAACTTGGGGAGTGCTTATGTGACTATAGCCACACAATAGAAAACTATAGTAGTTGTAAAAAAGAATGCCCTCAGGATGCTGGCATGGCTCAGTGGGTTGAGTGCTCGCTTTGTGGCCTTGGGGTCGGAGGGTCTAGTCCTGGCCCTGGCCTGTGTGGACATATGTGCTGAACTGGGTGTGCCCAGTCAGTTTTTGCCAGGGGCAGCTTCCCATGCAGGAAGCCCCTGGCCAGGTTCCTGCCCTGCGCAACCCCACACCCACCTGTGGAGTGAAACTATATGGAAAATTAATGATGTGCAACTGTGGAGACTGCTCTGGGCCCTCCTCCTTCTCTCTCTGTCTGTATCTGTCAAAAATAAATAAATAAAAATAAATCTTTAAAAAGAATGCCCTCTGCTCATTGATATGAAAAGATCACCAGGATATATAAAGGCTGTCTGGAAAAAAATCCATCCATAAACGACTCTATTTTCATATTACATGGCTAGATACTTTCTGGACAGCCCTCGTACTATTTAATAAAAAAGAGCAAATAGTGTGCATAATATGTTATCATCTATTATGAGAGTAAAGAAATATACATGTTCATATGCTTAAAAAAATTTTTTTTTGAGACAGAGACAGAGAAAAGGAGGAGAGCCTACAGCAGCCTCCACAGTTGTAAGTCATCAGTTTTTCCACATGGTTTCATTCCACACAGGTGCACGGAAGCCTCACAGGGCAGGAACTGGGCTAAGGGCCTCCCGTGTGGGAAGCACACCCCAGTTCAGAATATATGTCCGCATGGGCTGGGCCTGGGATTCGATCCTTGGTCCCCAGGGCTGCAAAGTGAGCGCTTAACCCGCTGAACTATCCCGGCTTCCCCGTAGCTTTTATTTTTATAGAGAAGTTCTCAAAAAATTAAAAAGTCACTAGAAAGGAATGAAACTGATTACCTCTCTCGGGAAAAAGGGATGGGAATTAGGTGGATGAGGGACAAGAGAGTTAAAACGTTTCACTTTTTATTCTGACTTTTGAACCATGAGAATGTATTACCTTTGTAAATGTATTGCCTTTTTAAAATCATGAAGATTGCTGTAAGCACAGAAAACTTACTATTCAATTAAGTTTTTCAACCAGCACATAAATACATATGGAAACAGTGGTAACCATAACTAAACTACTAAAATTTTTGCAAGTCATAATTACTTATAACAATCACCGAAAGATACCAAACAAGGTTGCCAGGCCTCATGACAGATCTACCAAAGCAGAACTCTGTTGAGGTGGAAGGTAGGGGACCATATCTGGAAAATTCTCTTAAAACAAAACAAAAACAAAAGAGCAAAACCTCTCTGGGCTGATACTTATGCAATTCCCGTCCTCTTGCACACATATGAGAGAACCAGGATTCAAAGAGATGAAGGAACTTTTAAAAAGATCTAAAACCAGTGAAAACAGAACTAGCACTGAACACTTATATCTGATCCCGTCTGTTTTCAACTCCTTCTGGCCCAGATGACAATGAAGGACCCTCAAAAAAAGAATGTACCATAATATGATACAGAACTTTTAGTTTCCCTTTCATCACACTTAGTATCTAAACTAACTTGGATTAAATTCTTCCTTTCCCTTCAACCAATATTCACTTATGTTTTGTTTCTTTTCTCTTCATTTTTAAGATGTGGAAGGCATTTGTTTAATGGCATATAGAATATTTTGCATACTTTATAGTTTTCCCAGAGCAAGGGAATAAGCCTGCAGCCCCTCAAACTGTCAAAAAAGACTAGCACAGGGGTTGAGAAACTATGACTTGTGGGCCAAATGCAGCCCACTATCTGTTTTCATAAAGAAAGTTTTACTGAAATACAGCTACACCTATTCATTTTCACATTGTCTATGACTGTTTTCTTACTACAATAGCAGAGTCAGGTAGTTGTGAAACTGTCTGGCTCTTTGCAGAAATGGTTTGCTAATCTTGTTCTAAATCATAAAAATTATCCTCTGTCTTAAGAAAAGAGATGGTAATAAGAACCTCTTTTTAGTTATGCTGTGATAATAATTATCATGACAGTCAATTTTTCTGATGGAGGTGATAATTCACAACAAATAGCTAAATTGTAGGGAGGAGAAACAAAAGACTTGAAAGCTAGGTGTGCAGGACCTGGCTGTAAGATACTACAGATATATAAAATTTGCAAGCCAGATATTTAGGACCTTACTGCATGATAAATATGAATTGTGGGAACCAACCTGGCTCTGAATGGCAACCAGTTGAGACCCTGCCCTGCCTGCCTCCCAGCCTACCTGTTCTGCCAGCCAGGCAATGTGCTTGACTTCCTTGCTGCCTCCTGCAGTACTGGTTGCACCAAGCATGGCATTGAGTTCAGCCAACACCTGTGGGAGGAGAGCCATTATGTTGGTGTGGATAGCTACAAACCAGGAGTGTGCTGTGGCTGTATCCTTGCAGCGTAGGATCAACGTGTTCCTGCTGTCAGGAGAATGTAGTTCTATCAATCTGTGTAGAAAACGGAAAAAAAAAAAGTGAGCTAGATCCGAAGTCATCAAACCTGCCAGCATACAACATCTAGTACTGGAAATGTATTTTAATTTTACATTCTAGAACAGAGGTATTTTCTAATTCTGAAGGGTCCAATTCCAGAGAAAACCACATGGAAAGATAATCATCTGAAAGACTAACTGCTGGGTTTCTTGTTCCAATGTGTTAATATAATGACCTAAGATGAGAAGACCTATTGTATAGTCTATAACAGAACACTTTCCTTTGTCTTCATTTTCATGTCAAAGAAATAAATGAACCCTTCTCTCTGTCTCTCTCAAAACCAATAAAATAAATCTTCAAATAAAAAAAAAGGAAGCTGGGATGGCTCAGCAAGTTAAGTGCTAGCTTTGCAGCCCAAGGGACCAAGGATTGAATCCCGACCCTGGCTCATGTGGGCCCATATACTGAACTGGGGTGCTTCCCATGCAGGAGACCCCCAGGTCAGTTCCTGCCCTCCCCACCCCGTTTGGCCTCTGGCTTGAGGGGGCATGCTTCCCGTGTGGGAGGCCCCCAGCCTAGTTCCGCCCTGTGTGGCCCCCGACCACCTGTGTGGAATGAAACCATGTCCAAAACTGATGATGTACAACTGGGCCCTCTCCCTTCTCTCTGTCTCTCTCTGTCAAAGCAATAAAATCAATCTTAAAACAAAAGAAATGGAAAGCATGCTTGCTGAATAGGCTGATCATAAAGAAGAAATTGATATTAAAAAATATATTTTGGGGAAGCTGGGATAGCTCAGTGGGTTAAGTGCTTGCTTTGCAGCCCCGGAGCCTGAGGATCAAATCCCGGGCCTGGCCCATGCGGACCCATATGCTGAACTGGGGTGCACTCCCAGTTCAGTTTTTGCTGGGGCGTATGTGGAGGCTCCCAGCCCAGTTCCTGCCCTGTGCAGCCCTGCGCCCTGTGCCCCGCCCCCAGTTCAGTTCTTGCTGGGGCCTATGCAGGAGGCTCCTGGCCCGGTTCCTGCCCTGTGCAGCCCTGTGCTCACCTGTGGAGTTAAACTATATGGAAAACTAATGCTGTCATCTGTGGAGACTGCTCTGGGCCCTCCACCTTGTCTCTGTCTCTCTCTGTCTGTCTCTCTGTCAAAAAAACAATAAAAACAAATCTTTAAAAATATTTTGAAAATTGATATAAGGTTCTGTTGGTAAATAAAACCTACTTCCAAATAACAAACTTAAATATCCGCTGTGTGAAATAAAGAAAAAAGCAAATAGCTAAAGAATATGACTATGAAAATTTGGAATCGCTTTTTAATGTCTGGGTAACATTATGTTTAAATCATCCACTGTTAAGAGATCTTCAACTCTATGACTATTACTTGTTAATGCTCAACTGAGAACAATCTATATGCTTTAAGAGTAACTGTTAGGAGTTAGCTAAAAAACATTTTAAGTATAATGAAAAAAATCTCTTATATAACAATTTCTTGAGTATTGTTTTGTGTTTCAACTAAAGTTTTTATAAGATAAATTTAAACAGTCAGATAAATGACTAACCTATGTATACTGCTGTGTCCTAACAGTGAACATATATATGTTTCAAAATGGAAAAAGGAAAAGCTCTTTGGTGTGTTTTTCTTTCTTTTTTTAAAGGTTTATTTTATTGTTTTTGACAGAGAGAGAGACAGAGATAAGGGGGAGGGCCCAGAGAAGTCTCCATAGTTGTACATCACTAGTTTTTGACATCGTTTTCATTCCACAGGTGGGTGTGGGACTGTGCAGGGCAGAAACTGGGACAGGAGCCTCCTGAGTGGGAGGCACACCCTGGCGGAATCCAAACTGGAATGGGAAGCACACCCCAGTTCAGCATATGTGTCCGCATGGGCTGCAGCCGGGACTGGGACTTGATCCTTTCACCCCAGGGCTGCAATGCAAGTGCTCAACCCACTGAGCCACCCTGGCTTCCTTGGTGTGTTTTTCATGGTAGGTTAGAAACTGACAAATTGCCACTAACCAAGGAGAGAGAACTTTATTCATTCATCTTTCTAAAGACGGTTTTACTCTCTATCTTAAAGCACTGTTACCAGATGCTGTACCACCTGTCAAAGATAAGCAGTTTCCATGCACCACTTGCCTTTCAGCCTTAAAGTTTACACCACTCTCTTTTGTCAAATATTTTAATTTGCCACATTTAATATGTTAAATATTCATTCTCATTTGAACTCTGGTCAATCTATACTTTCTTAAGCACACATTTATTGAGTACCTACAAGATACCAGATACTGTGTTAGACACTGGTATTAAGAGATTTGGGTCTATAGTATAATGGAGAAGGCAGAAAATTAACAAAGGGCTATGATGACTACGATAATGTTCTTGTCCAGAAAAGGCACTCTCTTTTGAATTCGGCCAGTGTTGGGCATGAGATCCCACATCCAGCATTAGGAACCTGTAATGGCAAAGCAGGACTGCGATGGAAGCCTCTAAGCTGGTGTCATGCTATGAGACAGCTTATAACTTATCTACATAGAACCTATCTACTCACCCACTAACCTGCCCTCTGCCTGGAGGCCTAGCCAGCTGTCTATCCATGTTTATATATCTTCAAAGTTCTAGGGCAATAGCCAAATGGGCCAAAGAAAATAGCCAAAACATAAAATAAGATCTTTAAACAGCCAAAGCACTTAACAAAGCCCATACTTGAGAGCTCATCTTAGTCAGAGAGGAATTTTTAGATTAAAGTGAAAAGCTATTTGCTTTTGCTTTAGTTACAGTTCTCATGAATTTATTTATTTGATATCCTATACTATAATTAAATATAGTAAGAAGTAGCTTGAGACCAAAATTTAGGGGACTGAGGATTCTCAAAAGGGGAACAACATAATCAAAACAAAGAATTAAAAAAAATAATTTTATGAGCTATTTGTACACTCATGTTAATCACTGACAATAGCCCAAAAGTATAAATCCAAATGTCCCCTGATAGAATGGATAAACAAAATGTGGTATATACATACAATGAAATATTCCGCCTTAAAAAGAAAATTCTGACACCTACTACAATATGGGTGAATCTAGAGGACATTATACTAAGTAAAATAAGCCATAGTTACAAAAAGACAAGTATTGTATGATGCCACTTATATGCAGTATCTAGAGTAGTCAAACTTATAGAAACAAAAAGTAGAATGGCATTTGCCAGGGGTTAGGAGGAGGGGGAACGGGAAATTGTTGTTTAATGGGTACAGAATTTTAGTTTTGCAAGATGAAAAAGTTCCACAGATTTGTATTGCAATAATATAAATATACTTAATACTACTGAACTACACACTTTAAAAGGTTAGATGGTAAATTTTATGTTATGTGTATTACATTACATACGATGAGTTAGCAATTGTATTATTCAGAGAAACTGCTCAAATTAAGTAGCTAAGCTTATTTTAAATTTATACTTAATGACAAGTAGTTGTCTATAAACTGCAGTGCTGGATAAGTAGACAATATATGAATACAAACTCAAAGCAAGCTATTTTATATTTTCTTTATTACTTATACTAATCTTAAAAAAAAAGTATATGTATTCCTAGAATTTCCTATATAAGATAGCAATTTAGCACACACATCTATTCTACTCCCTACCAAAAACAGTTGAAGGAGATTTTAAACAATTCAACAGGCTTTTTTTGTATTATCAGTACTATATTAGTGTACCAAAAAAAGAGCAAACAGTACAGAGCTCCCAAATACCAATTTCCCTAACATCTTCTATTATTAACATCTTGCATTAGTGTGGTACATGCTACAATGATGAATCAATATTAATACATTATTATTAACTAAAGTCCCAGTTTACTCTTTATTTTTTTTTTAAAGATTTATTTTGTTTTTGACAGAGAGAGCAAGAGAGAGAGATATAGAGACAGAGAGAAGGGGGAGGGCCCCGAACAATCTCCATAGTTGCACATCATTGGTTTTTCCACATAGTTTCATTCCACAGGTGGGCTGGGCTGCTCAGGGCAGGAATTGGGCCGGGGTCTCGCCCCGGTAAGAACTGAACTGGGGGCACTCCCCAGTTCAGCATGTGGGTCACCGGGATTCGATCCTTGGTCCCGGGGGCTTCAAAGTGAGCGCTTAACCCACTGAGACATCTCGGCTTTCCCCTACTCTTTATTTATTTATTTATTTATTTATTTAAAAGATTTATTTTATTGATTTTTGACAGAGAGAAACAGAGAGAAGGGGGAGGCCCAAAGCAGTCTCCATAGTTGACATTAGTTTTCCATATAGTTTCACTCCACAGGTGGGCACGGAGCTGCACAGGGCAGGAACTGGGCCGGGAGCCTCCAGCATAGGTCCTGGCAAGAACTGAACTGGTGGCACATCCCCAGTTCAGCACGTGGGTCCACGTGGGCTGGGGCCGGGATTCGATCCTCAGTCCCCAGGGCTTCAAAGCCAGCGCTTAACCCGCTGAGCCATCCCAGCTTCCCCTACTCTTTTTTTTAAGATTTATTTTTTATTGTTTGAGAGAAGGTGAGAGAGAAGAGGGGACAGCCCAGAGCAGTCTCCATAGTTGTATAATACATTATTAATTGTGACATAGTTTCATTCCACACTGGTGGAGTGGGGCAGGTAGGGCAGGAACCAAACTGGGAGACTCCCACACGGGAGGCAAGAACCTTTGCCACCATCCCAGCTCTTACCAGTTGCCCCTCAGTTCAGCATATGGTTTTGCACAGGCCAGAGCCAGGATTCGATCCCCAGATCTTGTAGTTGCAAGGCAAGTGCTCAACCTGCTGAGCTACCCCCGTATCCCCCAGTTAATTCTTTGTGTTGTATATTCTATGAGTTTTGATAAATATATAATGATATATACCCACCATTACAATATTACACAGAATAGTAGTGTTAGTGCTCTAAATATCCCATGTGCCATCCACTAATTCCCCCATTACTCACCCCCTGGCCCTGAACTTCTGGTAACCACTTATCTTTTTACTGTCTTCATGGAATCATACAGAATGTATGTAGCCTTTTCAGATTGTTTTCTATTTTTACTTAGCATTATGTACTTAAGGTTCTTCCGTGTCTTTCCTAGCTTAAGAGCTCATTTCTTCTTACTACTGACAATATTCCATTGTCTGGATGCACCACCATTTGTTTATCCATTTACCTACTAAAGGACTTCTTTTTTTATTTATTTTTGTTGTTGTGTTTTTAAAGATTTATTTTATTGATTTTTGACAGAGAGAGACAGAGAGAATGGGGAGAGACCAGAGCAGTCTCCACAGATGCACATCATTAATTTTCCATATAGTTTCACTCCACAGGTGGGCACAGGGCTGTGCAGGGCAGGAACTGGGCCGGGAACCTCCCACATAGGTCCCAGCAAGAACTTACCCCGCTGAGCCATCCCAGCTTTCCCTATTTTTGTTGTTTTTTGATACAGAGAGAGAGAAAGAGATACAGAGACACAGACAGAGAGAAGGGGGAGGGCCCAGAACAGTCACCCTAGTTGCACATCATTGGTTTTCTCACAGTTTAATTCCACAGGTGGGCACAGGGCTACACAGGGCAGGAATCAGGCTGGGGTCTCACCCCAGTGAGAACCAAACTGGGGGCACTCCCCAGTTCAGCATATGAGTCCACATGGGCCAGGGCCAGGATTTGATCCTCAATCCCCAGGGCTACAAAATGAGTGCTTAACCCACTGAACCATCCCAGCTTCCCCAAGGACTTCTTGATTGCTTTCAAGTTTTGACAATTATGAATAAACCTGCTATAAACATTTGTGTTCAATTTTTGTGTGAACACAAGTTTTCAACTCCTTTCAGTAAATAGCAAAGAGCATAATTGATGGGTTATATGGTGAGACCATGTTTAGCTTTCTAAGAACTTGACAAACTGTCTTCCAACGTAGTTGTACCATTTGGCATTCCCACCAGCAATGAATAGTTCCTATTACTCTACATTCTCACCAGCATTTGGTGTTGCCAGTGTTTTGGATTTGGCCACTGTAATAGGTGTGTAGTGGTGTCTCATTGTTTTAATTTGTAATGCTCTAATGAAATATGATGCTGAGCACCTTTCATATGCTTGCTTGCTACCTTATTTCTCCTTTGGTCAGATGTCTGTTCAGGTCTGTTGCCCATTTTTTAACTGGATTGGTTTCTATTTTTAATTCATTTTTTTAAAGATTTATTTTATTGTTTGAGAGAAGATAAATGAGAGAGAGACAGAGAAGGGGGAAAGGGCCCAGTACAGTCTCCATAGTTTTACATCATTAGTTGTGATTGTGGTTTCATTCCACAGAGGTGGACGTGGGGCTGCATGGAGCGGGAACCAAATGGGGGTGGGGGTGGGGAAGTCCTTCTGCATGGGAGGCAAGAACCTTCACCACTGTGCCATCCTGGCAGTTACCAGCTGTTCCACAGTTCAGCATATGGGTTTGCACAGGCAAGGGCCAGGATTTGATCCCAAGACCCTGAGGTTGCGAGTCAAGCGCTCAACCTGTTTAGCTATCCCGGCATGCCTGGGCTGGTTTTTTATTGTTGAGTTTAAAGAATTCTTGGTATATTTGGATAACAGTTATATATTTTATACATATTTTTCAAATATTTTTTTCCCAGTCTGTGGCTTTTCTTTTAGTTCTCTTAATTGTGTGATGGCTAATTTTATGTGTCAATTTGACTGAGCTAAGAGATGCCTAGATAGCTAATAAAATATGATTTCTGGATATGTCTGTGAGGGTATAAAGAGATTAACTAGCATTTGAACCAGTACACTGACTAAAGCACCATCCAATCCACTGAGGACATGAATAGAACAAAAAGGCAGATGAAGGGCAAATTTGCTCTCTGCTTGAGTTGGGTAAAACATCCATCATCCTCTGTCTCTGTACACTGGCACTCCTGGTTCTTGGGCCTTTGAACTTGGACAAAATTATACCACTGGCTTTCCTGGATCTTCAGCTAGTAGATAGCAGATCATGGGACTTTTCTTGGACTCTATAAACACATGAGCCATTCCTGTAATTAACAAATCTATCTATCTATCTCCATTCATGCATCCATCCATCCAATTTTCCTACTCATTCTGTTTCTCTAGAGAACCCTAATACACAGTGTATTTTACAGAGAAGATGATTTCAATTTTAACAAAATTCAACTTATTAATGTTTACTTTTATGTATTATGATTTTGGTATTGTATCCAAGAAGTCACCAGCAAACTTTAAACGGGATTTTTAAAAAGCATAATCCTAAATGCTCAAGGAGAAACAGGAAATGAGTGACTACAATAAAATTTCGAAAACTAGCAAGCAGACAGAATAGTTAAAAGACTATCAGACCCAAGAAAAGTGGGAGGAATCAAAGCCCAGTCAATTCATATTACAGAATCCCAAAGAAGCTAGGGAATCACTGGAAGTAGGAGTAAAGCATGCAGGTAAAATAAGGGGCTAGGTGAAAGTCTGTTTCAGCATTCCCCACACCCAGAGGCCAGTGATTCATTTCACCTTACTGGGTAGAAGTGCTAGTGATATCCTTAATATCAGGCTAATTATTTTCTACTGGGGCTATTTATTTCTACCTAGTTGCTTTGGTATTATAATCAGCTTAATATCCTTGAAATACACGCTAAAAGTTCAGTTGCAAAACCATGACAAGAAATTTCTTTCACTCCTCCTCTTGACCTATTTAGCATTAAAGATAGGAATCAGTTCATCCTTCTCTGGGCACAAAAACTTCACCTTCTGTAAAACTTTATACCTCATACAGTTCCCGGGACAGTCTCTCAGACATCTCCTTTGACACAATCTAAACTCTGAAAATTCTGATGTTAAAGATCCTAGTTGTTAATAACTGGAATAGAAAGTAAGTCTGTTATAAAATAAAACTAAACATGTTTAAAAAGGAGACAATATTGGGACCACTAGGCTGAAAAAAGAGGAAAACAGGTAGTGAATGAGTTCCCAGGCCAGGATCATTCATTTCTCATGTAAAGAAAAAGTTTGCAGCGATTCTTAAAAAGTGATTGTTAAACTGCAAATTAAAGAAACAAAAAAAACAACTACTCCAAAATCCTGATGAATCTAGGATCCGGAAGAATCTGCTTTTGAAGAAGCAGCCTGGCCCCTAGAGCTGATAAATGGGACAAACTATTCCCTAAAGACTATTGCTGTTGTAAAAGAAAATTCATACAAAAATTCTTCTAATAAAAATTTGGAGGCAGTCTGCTAGTAACTGTTTAGGTCTACAGGAGAGAGGAGGAAATAGCCAACGAGTTTTGGCTTCTAGTCAAACCACTGAAGAGTTCCTGAGAAATACAATTACATTTTGATCATACAAATCAAATCAATGTTTAAGTACATAAAAGCATAGGGTTCTGTTAAGTCTACCCTGCTTATTTCTTCTGTTAGTAAAGTCTTTGACATAATTTATGTGTTCAATTTAGTAATAATCATATAGTTTTATATGTCATAAAGCCAAAATTTACCTTTTACATGAAAAACAGCCAATATAAAGATGACCAAGACATTGTGAACTAGCTCAAAGGAAACAGATTTACATTTCCAAAAAGCAGTGTTTAAGAATACCTTGTCCTTGCTACAATCTACACTACCCACAATGCTGTTTGCTAAGAAATGGGCTCATTGTCTCTCCCTGGACTTCATCATTATTTAGCTTTCATTTTCAAGAATGAACTACTTATAACTATCAGAAGCATCTAGTGAGGTCTTGAGGTAGAAGAGAATAAACTTCTTCCTCCTCCTTATTACTCTTTCTGATGGTCAGCACTTTTTTTCAGCTCTACAAAGTGAAACTAAACCAAAGTAGTAAAACTGAAGAAAAAAATGTCTCCCTCTCATGTCAAATAAATGTTTGGTTTAGAAGATGAAAGATGAACCACAAAGAGATTCCTACAGACCCATCAGAATAGTTAATATTAAAAAGACTTACATCTTCAATGTTGGCGAGGATGTGGAGCAATGGAAACTCTCGTACACTGTTGGTAGGAATGTGAAATGGTACAACTACTTTGGGGGAAAAGTCTGGCAGTTTTTTTTATTTGTTTGTTTGTTTTTTGTGTTTTTTGAGAATGAGAGAGAGAGAGAGAGAGAGAGATACAGAGACAGAGACAGAACTGACCTGGGGGCACTCCCCAGTTCAGCACATGGGTCCTCACGGGCCGGGGCCGGGATTCGATCCTCGGTCCCTGGCACTGCAAAGTGAGCGCTTAACCCACTGAGCCAACCCAGCTTCCCCTGGCAGTTTTTTAAAAAGCTAAATATATACCTACCCTTTGCTGAACAATTCTACTCCTAAGAATTTTAAGAGGGAAAAATATATGCTCACAAAAAGTTGTACAAAAATATTCATAGTAACTTTATTGATATTAGCTCTCCACTAGAAATAGCTCAGGAGGCCCCCAGTTTAGTTCCCACCCCACGAGGCCCCACATCCACTGTGTGGCATGATACCATGTCAAACAACTAATGATGTGCAACTATGGAGAGTGCTCTGTGCCTTCCTGTCTTCTCTCTCTCTCTTATCTTCTCTCAAAACTATAAAATAAATCTTAAAAAAAAAAAAAATGAGACCTTGTTATGGCAATTTTACCATCATTCTCTTATTTAATCCTTACATAATCTTTCACTTTGTACAGAAGAAAATGCAAGTAAAAGAGTAATATAGGAATAATTTTGCACAAGTAATATTGCAATGTCTTTAAGTTTACAAAGCTGTAAGTGTGATGTTCTGCTTAGGTACAGCTCACC
Source organism: Craseonycteris thonglongyai (assembly GCA_004027555.1). Taxonomy (NCBI): domain Eukaryota; kingdom Metazoa; phylum Chordata; class Mammalia; order Chiroptera; family Craseonycteridae; genus Craseonycteris; species Craseonycteris thonglongyai. The sequence continues at coordinate 18,704 of PVKE010006843.1, forward strand.
TGTTCTCCAGATCTGGCATGCTCAGGTTTCTAGCAGCAAAGCACATTTTGAGAGGAATGACCTTCCTGTCCTTGGTGCTGTTCTGGTGTTTCGGAGAACCAGAGTCCTCACTGCCACTAAAGCTTGGTGATTGGGGAGCTGCACCTTCCCATGGCAGATCTGATACTAATGATGGCTTCTTGATATATGGCGTTACTTCTCGGATGAACTTGACTATGAACAAAAATCAAAGAAAGAGATTAGTACTTTTGCTTTCTATAAAAAAATGACTACTGAAATATACACATACATGCGATATCTGGCATGAAGTAAAAAATTACACTAAGTTATAGCACACAGTATTTCAGGATTGCAAGGTCCTTCAAGCACATATAATCCAAATGAAATACTGTTACTCTATTCTAAAAACTTCTGAGTTTTTGCGTCTATTGTTCCTTCTGCTTAGGACTCCTTTCTTCCTTTGTTTGCCTGGTCAACTCTACTCAAGAGTCGCCTCCTCAGCAGCCTTTTTTGTTTACTCTCTCTCCAGGGTATTACCATCATACCTCCTTAACAACTTCTTAGCATGCTGGGTTGTAAGCCTTTGCAAAAGCTTCTGTTCTGCTAACTGTTGAGTTTCCTCCAAAGGAAGGGATTATGATTTATTTATTTATTCAATCTTGGTATCCAACATCTAGAACAGTGCCTGTGCAGTAAATGTTTGAATAAATGAGTGAAGGAACAAATGAATAATTAAATAGTTAGTAGCTGACCAGCCATGATCATATGAATCTCCTGGTGATAGATTTAGTAACTCCTGAGATAGCTCCATCTAGCTTTAGACAGTTCAACATTTAGAAACTTCTACCCATTGCTTTGATGTCTCCTGAAGCCATACAGAATAAATTTAATCTCTTCCACATGAGAATACCTTCAAATATCTGAAGACTGAGATTCATTCTCTCTCTCTCTCTTTTTCTCTTCTATGGATGGACTAACCTAAGTATCTCTAGTTCAGTTCAACTCAATCAACATTTTAGCTAACTACCAACTGTCAAACATTAGGCTGGCCACTATGAATGAGGCATGGGCCCTGCCCTCAAGGAATAACCAGTCTAGTAACTGATACAGCTATCTAAACAGATCATTACAGTTTTAAAAACAAGTACAAACAAGTACAAAAATTAAGCGTATTCAAGATAAGGTAGGTCCATTAATGGTAGCCCCAAATTAAAATAAAGCTTTTAGTACACAGACAACTTTAGGATTCATATAAAATACTTCTTTTACCTCAGTCATGATTGGCAACTACTGTCATTTGAGGCATGATGTTCTCTTTTTTCTTTTTATTGTTAAAATTTATTCGAGGTGGGATGGGGAAGCTGGGATGGCTCAGCGGGTTGAGCACTCTCTTTGCAGCCCCAGAGACTGAGGATCAAATCCTGGCTTGGGCCCATGAGGACCCATATGCTGAACTGGGGTGTGCCCCCAGTTCAGTTCTTGCTGGGACCTACGCAGGAGGCTCCTGGCCCAGTTCCTGCCCCCTGCAGCCCCACGCCCACCTGTAGAGTGAAACTATATGAAAAACTAATGCTGTCAACTATGGAGACTGCTCTGGGCCCTCCCCCTTCTCTTTGTCTTTCTCTGTTCATCTCTCTTTCTGTTAAAAAATAATAAAAATAAATCTTTAAAAATTTATTGGGGGGAAGCCGGGATGGCTCAGCAGGTTGAGCACTTGTCTTGCAGCCCTGGGGACCAAGGGTCGAATCCTGGCCCCAGCCTATATGGACCCATATGCTGAACTGGGGTATGGCCCCCAGTTCAGTTCTCACTGGGGTGTGCTTCCCATGCAGGAGGCTCCTAGCCGGTTTCCACCCTGCACGGCTTCTTCTGACCTGTGTAGAAGGAAACTATGTTGATACTGATGATGTACAACTATGGAGACTACTCTGGGCCCTCCCCTTTCTCTGTCTTTCTCTCTGTCAAAAACAATAAAATAAATCTTTAAAAATATTTTATTGGGGGTGACAATGTTTAGTAAAAATTACATATGTTCCAGTTGTACAATTCTTTTTATTTAAGACTTATTTTTATTGTTTTTTGACAGAGAAACAGAGACAGAGAGAAGGGGGAGGGCCCAGAGCAGTTTCAGTAGTTGTACCTTATCAGTTTTCAACATAGTTTCATTCCACACAGGTGGGCAGGGCGCCTCCTGTATGGGAGGCACACCCCCATGAGCTGGGGGCTGAACTGGGGGCCTCCCACATGGGAAGCACACCCCAGTTCAGCATGTGGGTCCACACAGGACCAGGACTTGGTCCTTGGACCCTGGGGCTGGAAGGGGAGCACTTAACTTGCTGAGCCATCCTGGCACAATTCTACAATACATTATCTATGTGTTGCATTATGTGTTCACCCCCCAGTCAGTTCTCCTTCCATCACTATGAGGCATGGTGTTCTTATTTCAAAAACTAGATAAACCAAAGATTATTAAAATGTTTAATAATGGGGAAGCCAGGATGGCTCAGTGGGTTGGGCGCTCGCTTTGCAGCGCCGGGGACCGGGGATCGAGTCCCAGCCCCGGCCCGTGCGGAACCATATGCTGAACTGGGAGCTCCCCCAGTTCAGTTCTCTCTCTGTCTCTGTATCTCTCTTTCTCCCTGTCAAAAATTAAATAAATAAATAAATAAATATTCAAAAACAAACAAACAAAAATGTTTAATGGCATTAAAATGTAGATAGTTGAATGTAGATGAATCAGTCATATTACCTGTGCTAATATCAATGTATGTTATATCAGTATTCTACCTCCCTCTCAAATTCCAAAGTGGTAGGTCATTAGAGTAGCATCTTGGGAACTGAAAAACTAGAAAGATATGATCATTATCAATGCTTATCAGTATAATAGCTAGCATTAACATTTTATAGCATTACAAGTTTTATAAGCCTATGGAATTTTACTAACAGATGACTAAATCTAAAAATTAACCAGATGTTTCTAAAAACATAGCTAACAACAGTTTTAAAAGAGTTTCTTTTGGGACGCCAGTATAGCTCAGCAGGTTGAGCACTTGCTTTGCAACCGTAGGTACAGGGATTGAATCCCAGCGTGGCCTGTGAAAACCCATATGCTGAACTGCGGCACAACTGGTAACAAGTAGGATGGTGGTGAAGCTAGTTCTTGCTTCCCATGCAGGCCTCCAGTTCGATTCCTGCTAAATGTGGCCCCACATCTACCTGTATCGAATGAAACTATGTCCCAACTAATGATGTACAATTATGGAGACTGCTCTGGGCCCTCCCCACTTCTCTCTCTCTCTCTCTTCCTCTCTCTCTCTGTCCCCTCTCCTCTCCAACTATAAAATAAATCTTTTAAAACATAGTTTCTTTTTTGAATAGGTAATATATATACATAAAACAAAATTCAAAAGTTAAGAAAGATTTGATAATAAAAAGTCTAGATTTCTAGCAGCTTAGCTGCCATCCCTAGAAGCAACCATTTTATGGTCTTTCAGAGATATACTAGACATGCTAAGCATATGTAAAACAGACAAACATACATGTCAATATACTTACATGTATACACATTTCACCCATTGGCAGTACAGTATGTTTACTGTTTTATACCTTGTATTTTTTTTACTTAATAATACTGATAATAGTCTTTTATAAGCCAAGCATTCTGCAATTCATTCTATATGATGTGATAATAGAGGCCTTTGGAGTCACATACAGGTATTGTTCAAATACTCACTGTGCTTGCCACCACAAAGCAATGTAACCCCATTTTGCCTGTTCTGAGTCTTCATCTCTAAAATGGGAGTTAACACTAAACAAGTAAAACTTTCAGGAACCTACTAAATATTCAATAAATAGTAGGTAGGAAAATAAAGCTTTCTTTTCCTTCCCTAAATTATGAAGTTAGAAAGTTAAAATTTTTAAGCAGCAATCAATAGACGAGGTGAAATTATTTTCTTTTTTTTTTAAACATATCCAGTTCTTGTTTTCTTTTTTTTTTTTTTTTTATTGTCTTTGACAGAGAGAGTGAGAAAGAAATACAGAAACAGAGAGAGAACTGAACTGGGGGAACTCCCCAGTTCAGCATATGGGTCCGCAGGGGCCGGGACTGGGATTCGATCCTTGGCCCCCAGTGCTGCAAAGTGAGCGCTTAACCCACTGAGCCATCCCAGCTTCCCCCAAATTATTTTCTTAAAGTTAGACGATCTCCTGAAATTAAGCACAATTCTAGAAAATATAATAATGCTTATGTAAGCATTTAGATATAGTTTATGTGTGTTCATATATGAATGTGTTCTTTTTATGCATCATTATAATACATGTGTTTCTAGGTGGAGAGAATTAAAGCTAGCTGCCTCAGGTCACCAAGGAGATTTTTTTCATCCTAGAAAATGAGCAGGGTTACAGCCAGTTTATCCCTTGAGCAGCTGACTCAGACATTTCAATACATGCTTTAGCTTTGTATTTTCAAGAGAGGATTAGATCACAAAAACTTTGGCAGAAATTCCTACAGTTTCCAGTCACTGCCAAAGGCAGAGACTTGCTTTCCGAACTATTTAAGGCAGGATGCCAATGATTAGATTACCAATTGGGGGGAATTAAAGACATCGTAAATGACTAATCTTGAATATTATAGTGGTTAGAAAAGGACCTTTTATAATCTCCTCAGTTCATTCAGTCACACAGTGGCATCACTGAACTAATTACTTCATACATATTTAAATAAAACAGACATACATACTTGTACACAGCCTATGCATGCTTTTATTAAGAGAACAATGTTTCACTTGAGTTAATAATGATGCCCATACCGCCATCTAATTGGTCATCCATAATAGTCAAAGAACTGTGAATAAACATCTATTTTAATTTAAGTGAGATTTGGGAAAGGTGCCAAGTTAACAGTGTTGTTTTAGTCTTATACTTAGGCCTTTCCAGTTGCCACAGTGCTTTAACCTGGATACTTGAACGGATAAGCAAACCCTCTATACCCCCACATGGCAGCCACGTCAGCTCAGAACTCACAATATATTTCAGAATTATTTCATTTTTCCTAATACAGATTATCCTCAAAATGTTTAAAGATTTTTTAAAATTGTTTTTGACCAAGACAGAGAAAGAGAGAGACAGAAGCGGGAGGGCCCAAGGCAGTCTCCACAGCTGCACGCCATCAGGCCTCAATATGGTTTCATTCCACACAGGTGGGCAGGGGCAGCACAAAGCAGGAACCGGGGCGGGGGGCGTGCCCTCTCGAGCCAGGGGCCAAACTGGGGACAAGAACTGAACTGGGGGCCCCTCACACGGGAAGCATACCCCAGTTCAGCACATGGGTCCGCACAGGCTGAGACTCAACCCTCAGTCCTCCGGGGCTGCAACGCGAGAGCTTAACCTGCTAAGCCATCCAGGCTTCCCCTCAAAATGTTTAATTAAACACTGATTGAAAATGAAGAAGGCTCCCTAACCCAAAATGCTTCACCATAACTCCTTCTCTGTAGAGTGACAAAAATATGTATGTGTATTATATACCTGCCTGGAAAGATGTCTGAAAGGATTTTCATCAAAATATCAATAGTACTTATATATAGGTATAGGATTATCTTTTATTCTTCATATTGTTATGTGTATTTGAAATTTCATGAGTCCATACCATATATATACCAAGAGAACCTTTTTTTTTTTTAAGATTTATTTTTATTGTTTATTGACAGAGAGAGAGACAGACAGAGAGAGACAGAGAGAAGGAGGAGGGCCCAGAGCAGTCTCCATAGTTGACAGCATTAGTTTTCCATATGGTTTCACTCCACAGGTGAGTGCAGGGCTGCGCAGGGCAGGAACTGGGCTGGGAGCATCCTGCATAGGCCTTGTCAAGAATTGTACTGGGGGCACATCCCAGTTCAGCATATGGGTCCACCTGAGCCAAATCCGTGATTCGATCCTCGGTCTCCAGGGCTGCAAAGCGAGCGCTCAACCCGCTGAGACTTCCCAGCTTCCCTAAGAAACTTATTTTTAATATTTTATTTATTTATTTATTTATTTTTGACAGAGAGAGAGAGAGAGAGAGAGAGAGAGAGAGAGAGAGAACTGAACTGGGGGAGCTCCCAGTTCAGCATGTGGTTCCACACAGGCCAGGACCGGGATTCGATCCTCGGTCCCCGGCACTGCAAAGTGAGCGCTTAACCCACTGAGCCATCCCGGCTTCCCCGAAACTTATTTTTAAAATAAAGAAAACTTATTCTGAAATCTTGCTGAAACTTTAAACATGGAACCACCTTAAAGTGAAATCTAGTTGAGGCTTCAAAATCTATAATGCACTGGATGGGATCCAAGATCCAACTGATTCTTACTGAATCCCATAAAGAATATGGTTACAGAAGGTCCACATATTTTAATGAGGTACACTGCTATCCTGATTTGGGACATTAGGCAGCATCTGATTTTTAATTCAATGTCAATTAAAAGCTTACCTAAGATACTTCATAGTGCAACTATAGTGCTTTTGGCTGTTAACACACGTACTCCAGTAAATCAATTACCATCCCTAATAAACATCAACCTCTCATATAATCTTTATTTTCCTCTCTATCTCTAAAGCTTATCTTTATTTTACCCCATCTGGTGGCCTTTACTGAGTTTAAGTGAAACTAAATGGGTCAGACAATGTAGGGAGAATGGTGTCATTATTTCCTCTGCTTTTGTAAGCTAGTTTGTTCTGGATTATCCTTAGGGAGGAAGAGCTGGCTTTTCATTTTGCTCACAAATGAGTTATGTTGACATCACTGTTAAAGTATTCTCCCAAGAGGTTTCTCCTCAACCTCATCACAAGCTCCTCTTCCAAATCTGATGGCCACCAAAAACGTTAGGGAGGAATTACTTCCAGTAAAAAGCTTTTTACAGTCTCAACTAGCAGGTGTCTTCCAAATCAAGTCTCTTGCCACCTGGGGTTTGAGTAGATGCTGAAGTGCTCAGAGTAACTGGTTTCACTATGCCTTCCCACTTCAAAGTAACATTGCATATTCACTAATGGAGCTCCTGTTATGTGCCAGGAATTGTTTTAGAAGCTTAGAATAATACATCCATGAACAAAACATGCAAAATATATTTTTAAAAAGCTGAATGTAATAAGTAAAAATTATAGTCTAGAGAAACAAAAGCTTATATTCATATAAAAGTCTGTACAAGAATGTTTTAGGAGTTCCATTTATAAGTGCCAAACTGGAAACAACACAAATTTCCTTCAGTGAGTGAATGGATAAATTGCAATATACCGTAGTTTCAGAATACTAATCGGCAATAAAAAGGAATAAACTACTGATACACTCAGCAACTTGGATAAATCTCAAAGGCATTATGCTGAGTAAAAGAAGCCAGTATCAAAAGGTTACAAACTGTATGATCCTACTAGTGAAAAGACAAACTGTACAAACATCAGTGGCTGCCACAGGTTAGGGATGGGGAAAATGTGATTATTTTTTTGGAGCATGGAACTGTCCTGTATCCTGTTTGTGGTGATGGGACATGAGAACTTATTGATGTATTAAAATTCACAACTGGGGGAAGCCGGGATGGGTCAGTGGGTTAAGCACTCACTTTGCAGCGCCGGAGACCCAGGATCGTATCCTGGCCCTTGCAGACCCATATGCTGAACTGGGGAGTGTCCCCAGTTCAGTTCTCTCTCTATCTTTGTATCTTTGTATCTCTCTCTCTCTCTCTCTCTCTCTCTCTCTCTCTCTCTCTCTCGTCAAAAACAATTAAAAAAAAATTTTTTTCCCACAGAACTGTATCCCTTAACGGGGGGGGGGGGGGGGGAGCCAATTTTACTGTATAATTAAAAAATAAAAAAGTAAATTATATAGTACGTTAGAGGATGTTAAGTGTTGTGGAAAAGGTAAAACAGTAAGGAGTGCTGCAAGGGATGGGGATAAATGAGCAATTTTAAATGGGAAGTTAGGGTAAGCCTCATTAAGAGGACATTTAAATGAAAACTTAAAATGTGGTGGGATAGTCATCCCAGTATCTGGGAGAAGCATTACAGATAGAGATATAGTGGTAAAGCAGTAAGGAAAGCCAGTATGACTAGTGAAGGGTTATCCAGGGGATAAAAAGTAGAAATTGTGTAGGGCCTTTTAGGTCATCCTAAGGACTTTGGCTTTTATTCTGAAATAGGAAGACATTGGGAAGTTTTAAGCAAAAGATTGACATGATTGAACTTGTATTTTAATCATCCTCTCTACTATGTTGACAACAGAGTGAGAGATGGCAAGGGCTGAAGCAGGAAGCCCAACTGGGAGGTTACTAACAGACTGTGGAAGTTGGACTAGGGTGACTAGAGTAGAGGTGCTGAGAAGTGGTCACATTCTCTGCTAAAGAAAGATCTACTCAGATATCCTGATGGACTGGATAAGGGGGGTGAGAAAGAGAACTGAGAGAATGTCAGAATAGCTCAACGGGTTGAGTTCTTGTCTTCCAGCTGCGAGGTCCAGGGGCGTCAAGTCTCGGCCCCGACCTGGGCAAACCCACATGCTGAACTGCCCCAGTTTAGTTCCTGCCCCCACAGAGCCCCACATCCACATGTGTGGAGTGGAGCTCTGCCACAACCAATGATGTACAACTGTGGGGACTGCTCTGGGCCCACCCTGCTTCTCTCTGTCTCTCACTTTCTCTCAAACAATTAAAAAAAAAAAAAGGAACTCTTTAAAGGAATTCTTACAGTCTGCACAAAAAAAAAAAAAAAGGAGACAGAACTGAGATTTTTGTACTAAACAAATGGAAGGACAAAGTTGCCATCTACAGGTTTAGGAAAGTTCAGTAACTTAAGACATACTTGTATATTAGACAATCAAATCTAGTAGCAGCCAAATATATGAGTTTGTAGTTTAGGAGATGGGTGTGAAGCAATACAATTAGGAGCTCTTGGCTTGTTGACATTTAAAGCTGTTAGACTCGGTAAGATCATTGTACCAGTTGGAGTCCCAGCAGGAAACGGATGGCACAGGGTTAATAAAGGGACAATTTACAAAGGTGTGGACAAGAGTTCAGGGAAACCACAAGGGAAAACAGTGTGATATCCTGTTTCCACACCTAGGCCTGAGGGGAATGGAAAGGAAGTGGTTACCAGACCCAGAAGGAGATAGTCCTATAGAGGGCTGACTTGAGAGGAACAGTGACTTTGAGTCACTTCTGCCAGAATGAAGTGACCCTGCAGATTGAAAGGCAATAAAATGCTTCAACCTCACTCTCCTCCCTCTTTCCCTCATGCATGCTGTTGGGAGCTCCACATTAGCCAAACTCAATAAAAGTCAAAGGGCAAGGAAGCTTGGAGATGTTGTCCATGTAGGTCAGCCTCCTGGGACAGAAAGCCGGTAGAGAAGGAAGATGAACCTAGAGGGGCCAAACAGAAGCTTCCAGCACCATCACCAAGGGAGTGAATATAGATGAGGAAGAGGACATTCCACTGCCAAAGGGCTGGGAGAAGGGAAAGAACATTAAAAGAGAGAAGAGACTCCCCACTCTCTTCTCCTCCAGCCCCTGGCAACTACCATTTTACCTCCTGTTGACCTCATCGTTTTCCCTCAGATAAACTGCAAAATATTGAAAGAGGGGAAGCTGGGATGGCTCAGCGGGTTGAGCACTCGCTTTGCAGCCCTGGGGCCAGAGGGCCAGAGGACCGAATCCCGGCCCAGGTGGACTCATATGCTGAACTGGGGTGTGCCCTCAGTTCAGTTCTTGCTGGGGCCGATGTGGAGGCTCCCGGACAAGTTCCTGCCCTGCGCAGCCCCGTGTCCACCTGTGGAGTGAAACTATATGGAAAACTAATGTTGTCAACTATGAAGACTGCTCTGGGCCCTCCCCCTTCTCTCTGTCTCTCTCTTTCTATCTCTGTCAAAAAACAATAAAAATAAATCTTAAAAATATATATATATTGAAAAGAGAACAAAGATAAATAAAAAAATTCCTTATTCTACCACACTTCCAGAGTTTTTAGTCTCTTACTTAACACAGTAACATAAATCTTCCCATATTATAAAAAAAAACTCTTCATAAACATGACTTAAAATTTGTGGGGAAACCAGGATGCCTCAGTGGGTTAGGCACTCACTTTGCAGCCCTGGGAACTAAGGATCGAATCCCAGCCCTGGCCCGTGTGGACCCATATGCTGAACTGGGGAGTGCCCCAGTTCAGTTCTCACCAGGGTGAGACACCGGCCCAGTTCCTGCCCTGTGCAGCCCCGCCCACCTGTGAAATGAAACTATGTGGAAAAACCAATGATGTGCAACTATGGAGACTGTTCTGGGCCCTCCCCCTTCTCTCTGTCTCTGTATCTCTCTCTCTCTGTCAAAAACAATAAATAAATCTTAAAAAAAAATTTTTTTTGCTAGAGGGGATGCCAGGATGGCTCAGGGGATTGAGTACTCGTCTTGCAGCTCCGGGATCCGAGGATCAAATCCCAGGCCCAGCCAGTGCAGACTCACAGCTGAACTGGAGTGTGCCCCAAGTTCAGTTCTCACTGGAGAGAGCTACATGAAGGAGGCCCCCGGCCAGTTCTGCCCTGTGAAGCCCCACACCTACCTGTGGAACAAAACCATGCAGAAAAACCAATGATGTGCAGCTATGGAGACTACTCTGGGCCCTCCCCCTTCTCTCTGTCTCTGTCAAAAACAAAAATAAATCTTTAAAATTTGCTAGAGAACATTCCATTGTGTTTACCATAATTTATTTAGATATCTTTTAATATTGGGCACTTACTTTACATAAGACTATAATGAACATAATTTTCAGGAGAGAAATTACTGGGTCAAAGGAATATTTAAGTTTCAAGATAAATACTGCAAATTGCTCCCCAAAAGGATTATATTATTTTACATTCCCACCAGCAGTGTATGAGCCTGTCTGTGTCAGTAAGTACACTTGCCAACATCAAGTAATCTTATTTAAAACAATCTTTGTTATTTTAATGGGTGAGAAATGGTATATATATATATATATATATATATATATACCCATTCAATCTTGACCTCCTGCCTCAACAAATACAAGACGTTATTATTTTTTCTTCTTTAAAAGCAAGAAATTCTTGTCTTTTTACATTTTTTTATTTTGTCTGAAGACATAGGAGGAGTTATTTGTGAGAATGTAACAGTGAGGAGTTGCAGGACAATCACCAGTGCCTCAGATCTAACACAAATTTGAGCTGTAAATGTTTGGATTTGCTATACCAGCATTTCCAAAGTTATACTTAATTTGTCACTACTGCCTTATCATTTTACTCTGTAAAGTTAGCTCCTTTCTTCTTGTTAGTCACTAGAGAGAAAAAAATCCCCAACATGGAAACCAAACATGTCCTCAGAAGCAGTACATGTGTTTAATAAAATGTGATTTCAACACTTTCTGGTTTTAAAAAAACAGCCGTAGTTTACGTTTGTCCTGGGATTCTCAATTCATGTAATTATCCATCATTCTCCATTTCAATCCAAGGCCTGTCCAAATCAATAAAAGAAGATGTATCCTTTTTGAAGATCTCAAATTATTATTGGGAAGACAAGGACTACTCAAATTTCCTTTTAAACCTATGAGCTATAGTGGAACAGGTCCAAATAAACCAGAGATTAGGTAGCTCTGAAATTTGTCCCTACCAATTAAAATTTTAAGATTTTTAAATTATGGCCTTTTATAATAAGTTTATGAAAACTGGCAAAAAAAAGATATATTTTAGGCCTCATTCACATTCTAACATAGATATCTATTATTCTTATACAAAAGTATTAGCTTTCATGCTTTTATATAGCTATACAAACATACAACAAGCTAGATTGAAATAATTTGGGTCTTGCGAGTGTTTACCATATAATTTCTCTTTCATGGTTGTTTGTTTTTTTTTTAAGATTTATTTTATTATTTGAGAGAGAGTGAGAGAAGGGGGAGATCCCAGAGAAGTCTCAATGGTTGCACATCATTAGTTGTACCAACTTTACTGAGTAAGAGGATTAAACAGGATTAACTAATAAAAGTAAGTTGTTTAAGAGCCTGGAAAATAGTAAACATTGAATATAAATGACCTATAGAATGGGATTATGATGTAGCAACGATGACTATCTGGAGATGGTAGTTAAGATATCTTTCAGAAAGATAGCAAGTTAATTGTTATTTTCCCTTTCAGAAAAAAATCAATTATGACAGTACAGAGCCTTCCTCATTTATATTCCAGTAACACTCCACACATCACTGTTATGGCAATTGTCATGTTATAGTTTAAGTTTTGCCCATCTTTCCCACTTGACCAAGGTACACTGAAGGGATTAAAACTTAAGATACCAATAAAGGTCAACAATAATTACAACATATCATTTCTATAGGATTTATCTACCCAAGGTTTTTTCTTCAGAACGGTGTTGCAGTCCTTAATAGTCCTGAATACAATCTCTTGCACACTCATGATGTAAAATTCATGTATTTTTAAAGTACACACACAATCTTTCTGTGACTCTGGCTTGACATTATACTTGCTTCTAACCTTTGAGAGGCAAGTTGTAACCCAATCCACATGACATCACTATAACAATATGCATACTCAGCTGTAGCACAAATTAATCTTATACACTGGTCAAAATGTGGCAGTACACTGATGAAGTGTTCATGGCAGAGATCACTAATACATAGAAGATGCACTGTAAATATTGGTTAAATGAATTATGAAAAATTCTGTTACCAATACAAACATATTTTTGTAGTCTTAATTACCCTGTTCTGGTGAAATAATAAGAAACACTTATGGCATGGGAAATAAAATGGTTTAAAAATATTACTAATAGCTCTAGATTAAGGATTTTTGCAAATATTTGGATAAAGGATCCTTGTTCAACACCATTATATGCCTTTTGACTATGTTAGGCATAGTCACTATCTCCATACATGGAAGGTTGATAAATATTAATAAATTCTATATGTATGATCTTTGTTGAGGTTCTCTTCAGCTAAATTTGCTATCAGAACAAATCTACTAGCAGGACAAAATTCTCCTTAATCAACTTAAACACATTGCTTAAGGATGAGCAG